>JAWWML010017772.1:0-20767 GCA_035047165.1 Ormyrus rosae
AGAGACAGAGACAGAGACAGAGACAGAGACAGAGACAGAGACAGAGACAGAGACAGAGACAGAGACAGAGACAGAGAGAGAGAGACAGAGAGAGAGAGAGAGAGAGAGAGAGAGAGAGAGAGAGAGAGAGAGACTGGCCGGCGCCGCTGCTGCTGCTGCTGCGTCGTGCCCTGATGTCTGCCAGTGGGACGTATATCGATTGGCCGGGTCCGGGGCTACAGGTGGCTGCCGGCGCAAGCGCCAAGGCGAATTCATTTCGCGGCCGCGTTTTATTAAATATCAAGCCCGGCGCGGCCTGGCCTCGCGATTTCTCTTGCCTCGTTTGTCACCGCTCGCCGATGATGACGCGTCGCGAGGCTGCTGCTGCTGCTGCCCGGTGGACGTTACGGATTGATTGAGGAGAATCTGGGTTTTCGGTGGAATTCGCTGTTCTATTGCTTTCTCATGGGGATCGAAGAGTTTGGCTTCCATGCCCGGATTGTATTATGCATTTCGTTTGATCGAAAGAGTAACGAACGTTTCGTTTTTAAGCTGTTATTGGGGGAAATTAAAATTTTTATGATTGCAATGAAGTGAGGTGTATTAAGTACATTCACGTATGATATTATAATAACTTTTTTCTGAAAGTGTATGAATCGAACCCACTTATTTTAACGTTATTTGTACCAGGAAAAAAAAGGAAGTTTGCGTTATAAAAAGGTCAGTGGTTGCTTAGACAATTTATCTCAAAGATAAAGGACCAAACTTTTTTTTTTTTTAAATTTGCGCCTTTTCGTACCTGTAAGAATACCTAAAATACGATCGAAAGTCCGAGTTTTAAAATACGTACATTCTATCCCCGTGGGCGCCGTTTTTTGTCGAAACTTCTTTTTAAGAACTTGAATCTTGAATCAAAAAGTTTCCCGAGGCACGCATTATCATATCATAGCAGAGCACATCTGATGCGTCAGCGGTCCATTCGAGATTGATGAGATTAATTCAAACAACGGTGATGAAAAATTGAAAAAAAAACATCGTATTCGTTTTGCGAAAAACTTTGTTTTTTTGTATTGACATGACTTTTAATCAAACGGATATATTTTTTCGTTTTAAACTTTCTTCGCTTTGCTCACAGTTTTACTTTATGACACGTTATTAAATTTTTCATCTTCAAAATTCAAAGGACTAGCGAGTATAATACTCTTAATATAATACTCTTACTGTTTCATTGTTGAAAATTCAAAGTAGCCGAACAACTGGAGCTTGCAAAAAGCATCAAAATAACTAGTAATTCTTTCTCGAATCCATCAAAAATCTTTCATAAACAGCGCAAACAATGATTTCAATCGACTTTCTCCGAGACCGAACAATAAACCGCAGAAGTAATACTTACCGTGGCTCCGGAAGAAATAAGCTTCATTTACCCATTCTTAATATTCCCACGCGAAAGTATATACATCGCGGCCGTTTTCAAAGGCCAAAGAATGGCGAAAAAAGCGAGGGCAAAAGAAAGAACGCGCGGAGATTAAAAGAAAGAGAGAGAGAGAGAGAGAGAGAGAGAGAGCTTTAAACGTGCGTTTGGCGGGGTAACTTTTTAATTGCGAGGGTGAATCCGCTGCAGCTATAAACGACGCTTGAGTTTTTTAAAACGCCGCCGCGGCGTTAAGCGCTCGTACGTGGGGGGAGGGGGGGAGGTGGCTTCTCTTTCTATTTCTTTCTAATGGCCGGAGACCGTTTTAATTGGACGGATATGTCCAACGCGCGCTGCAGCGGCGGGAGAGGAAGCGCGCCATATCGTATCGATCACGCGGATCGCACGGATGGAAATTTGATTTTCAAAGGACTTTTATCGCTGCATTCGCGCGCGCTGCGAAAAAGAGACGTTTCCGGATAACGAATCGAGCGCTTGCCGCTTCTTTTCTGCCTTTTAGTCGTTCTCGCTTCTTATTTTAGTTTCTGAGTATAAGATTCAATTTTCCGAATGGAATTCGAGGAATTTATACGAATTTCGGACTAATCATTTGAAAAAGAAAATTTTTCGCTAAGCAGCCGTTCGTTTGCAACATTTTTAATACACCCCGGGTTAAGTTTAAAGAAGCTTACGTAAAAGTTTCCGTTAAAAGGGTCGGTACACGTGAATTTTATTTCCTTTCGGCTGAGGGGAAAAATTATTTTAGCTGGAAATTTCTCCTTTTTTTTCCCCCAGAGCCAAGCGCTTCTGCAAAGTAGTGTTTTTGTTTTTCGTGCACCTTTCACTTTTATCGTCCAGAGCCCCGGAAATGTGCGGTAAAGCGCGGTTTCCGCTCTAGATGACTCGAACGTCATGCGGCGGTTCAAACATTTACTTTTTGGAAGGCTTTTCGGTGCAGGTATTGTCGGTTGAATTATTTCACGGAAATGTCGGACGATACGGGTTTGTAAACGAAAAAAAAAAAGTGCGATGGCAATTACCTACGGGGTCTCGGTTATCCGTGACGTTTTGCGAAGACTTGTTTTTTTTTTTTTTTTTTTTTTTTTTTGTTCATTAATCATCGCGCGCGTCCGTTTTTTTTCAGGCAAATATATTTGCATTTCAAATGTCGCGCCAACGTTTTCTAACGCGAAACGAAACGAAAATATATTCATATTCCAAAGGACGTAAATGCGAATTCCGAGCTCCAAAATAAAACGGCAAATGTAATTTCCCCACGACAACTCCGTCGGCCGCGAATCGCATCAGCGTCTCGCAAATAACTCGAATTGAAAACCTTTTCTCGGTAATCAATTTCTACGCGCCGACTTAATCCAGATCGAAGGTCCGTCGGAAGTTTTAAGTCCGGCAACAACAGCCGGCTGTGACATTGAAAACTCGCGTCTCGGCTTGTTTCCCGCGACGTGAGAGAGAGACCCCGGAATTTCTCGTGTCCTCCGGCAGCTTTGACGAATCCTCGTGCAAGGATAGACACGCGAGCCCGGCTCTCTGTCTCTCCTTGGAATTTCCTTCCGCGTCCCGGGAAAACTCGGCTGAGAGAAACCTCCGCGAGAGGTATAGTATGAAGGTGTCTCTCGTGCGCCGAGAGGGAGAGAGAGAGAGCCGGTATTTTCAAACCCGAAGTGTTGGGGTTGCCTGCGTCAGAGCTTAAATTGCACGTGAAGGAAAATAGAAAGCCGACGGTATTTAGAAGCGAATCAAAGCTGTTTTGTTAGATTGATTCTTCGGTTGGCGTTTACTTTATTATCAAGACTTTTTTGAGTAAAAAATACAGGGGTATGTTGTTTTAAAAATGACTTTTCAACGGAACGAATGTGTACCTCTTCGCAAAAACTTACCAGACATTTCGCCAGCAAGAAGCAACAAGTGACAAATATGTGCCTGAGAGAAAATTCGTAAATCCTTCCGAAAAATCCACCGACCGGCTGATTTGACAAGTCCGGCTCTCGCAGCAGGTACAAAATGATAATAAAAGCTCGCGCGCCGTTGACTCGGGGAGAGGCGAAATATGAAGCGCGCCCCGATCGTATCCGGGTAACAATGGCGAAGATTACGAGAACAGCCACCTCGAGGCAGCTTCTTCTTATGTACTCCGGAAATAATGACTTCTACAACGGTCGCACGGCGCGCGGATCCGCTCCGATTCAGGCTCGAGCCCTCGGCACTACTTGGGATCGGCGATCACTTCGGAGAACGACATACCTCTCCCGGCGATTATTCTTAATATTTATGTTATCGCTGTACTGTACGCCCCAGAGTTATTAACGCGGCTGTTGGACCGTTTCCAGGGTAGTGTCGAGTTTTATTCTGTTATTCCAGGTTGGGGTCTAAGTCTGAGTCAGTTGTCGTTGAAGGGATTTTCATTACATAATAAATTGGATCGAGTTATTAATTTTTTTTCTCAAACACTAGTAAAAATAGAAACAAATTTCTTGCACTATACAAACATATCTTTCAGGAATATACTTAACGTCATCTTTTTTAAAACAAAAACAATCATGCGTGAGGAATAAAATCAATTTTTAAATCAAAAAGTGTCAATTAAAAGTCCAAACATTTTCCTTGAACGCACAAGTAGTCCTTAACAGTGAAAACTTTTCAGAACTACCCCATTGATGAGACACGATAAAAAGGATCGATCTCTGTTTCACAGAAAAATCTATGCTTCGTTTCGTACGGATACGAAGGCAACGAAACGCTTTCATCAAAAACGCGTTCGCAGCCGTCACAAAGCTTCCTTATAACAACCAATTATCCAGCGTCAGTCTCTAAAAACAAACTGCATCACCCGCCCCCTCGTTAAACATTCGCCCGGACTTCTTAAAAAACGTGCGTCAATTTTCTCCAGCGAAAATGAGCTCTCGCGCCCGGCAAGTTTCTTCTTTTTTTTCCCCATCTCCCGTGGGTTCATTTAGAAACAGCGAGAAATCATCCAGGCCGCAAGTGCCGGAAAAATTCGTTCGAAAGCGCACGAGCGCAGAAAAAGGAAGAGACCGCGCGCGCGTACGGCTCGCCCCCGCTTCGGCGCGCAGCGTCCCGTAAAAAATTAGCCTCCCCCTCCGTCCGTATACGTATATACACGCGTTGTGCATTTAATTCGGTCGTACGTGCGCCCGGAGGAACTTTATAGATCAATATACGCCGCGCTCGGGGATTCTTTTTTTTTTTTCTGCAGCGTCTCGCCTCGTTCTATACCCCCGACTCCCTCGACGAAAGTGACGCTCCGAAATTCTCGCTCGCCGTTCGCGCTAAACTCGTCGGCATCTGTTTTTTTTGTTTTTTTTTCGGCGCGCGGCTTCCGCGAGTTTAGTATTTATTGATTTGACGAGGAATTTATGTTTCAAGCAGGAATTGCGTGCCTGAACTTTGTGGATAAGGCGCCTTGAAATATTCATTGTGCACGGCGAGGCTGCGGGGAAAAAGTTTCTCATTATTGATGGAAATCTTTAGTATCGATGTTTCAGCGATAAATATGGATATCTTTCTTTGATGATTAAACTCCCTTCTGCTTTTCATAAGAAATGCCTCAATTATTGCACTGAAATTATTTCTTTCTGGGGTGCTTCGTTTCTCGTCGGATTATAAGAAACTTCTTTCTTGCCGTCTTGTTTCATTTCAAGAGAATTGCGTTATATTTCAAATACTATTTCGCACTCTTTCGAAATCTTTAATCAAAATTTAATAATCACATTTTATAATTAAATGAATTTACGATTTGTCTCATTAGTTTTGATACAAATTTAATTAATGCATCAGCTTCAAAATACATAGTAAATTATAAATTAATTAAAATTAATTAATTTGATCTTGAAAAATATAAAGTGTCGCTATAAAATATCTGCCTTTCAATTAATTATCCAAGCGAAGTCATCGTCTAAGTCAGAGAGGAGCAACCCGAATACAATGCACTTTTTAACCGTTACGAAGCGCGTTAATGCAGCAAAAGCACACACCCTCGAGTCGATTATTAATCAAGTGGACGTGCAAGTGCGGCGCAAAAAGTTTTTTCCAGCATTTTTCAAGGTGACGAATACTCGATGACGCGGATGCACTTAATTTTTCCTGACGCGCGAATTTGACGCGCCGTCACAATTAGGCTTTGCGGGCTTTCGAAACTTTCTTTAAGCTGCTTTCGTTGCCCGAGCAACTAACTTATTTGGGGAACTCGGATGAAATAGAGCTATAATCCTTTGTAAAAATATATGAGATTTTTTTTAGCGTTTTTTTTTTCTGTCGAAAATTTTCCGCTGGTTTTTGTCGGCGAAAAATATATTGAAAATTTGAGAAGCTTCGGACTTTCCTGGTGACGTTGATGATTGAGTATTCAAAAAATTCAATTCAAAAAGAGACAATAGATGTAACGCTGAAATAAATTTATAATTAATAATTTGTACCTGGTAGGAACAGAAGAGTTTACTAATTTAGAATATACATGCGCCAATTGATCGAATATTCTCAATTCCTGGTACGCGCTTTTAGCCTTGATTCAACTTTAATTATTTCCGTCGTATAAACAATCGACAATAAAGCCCGGCAATTTTCGCAGCGCGCTCACCGAGAAGATACGTAAAAAGAAAAGATTGCCTCAAGGATCGAATCACCGGACTGAATATTTCATATTCTTTCGATCTCCTCTCTCTCTCTCTCTCGGCATTTACTCATTCCATTACAGTCTTATTTCTGACGTTATAATGAGCCCGGGGAGCGAAGGAGGACGGAGGGGAAACCCGACGACTGGAAATCAGAAAGAAAAAAAGATTGATCTCTGCGTCTTTCGACCCGCGCATCCATCTTTCTAAAATCAACTTTTTTCTCCCGGCCCGCTTTCAAAAGTTCCCATGGAAATTTATCGCGTTGTATATTTATTTTCGAGCGGAGACGAGACGGCTCTCGAAGCCAAAGCGAAATAAAAGCCGAACGGAATTACGCCGAGGCGCGGAACGGTGGAACCGCTCTCCTAATTAGATCGATTGAGTTATTGCTTGTACCAATCAATTATAGAAGCCGTGAGTATGTACCCTGATAAATAGAAGTATCCGTTTGCTGGTGCCGCTGTCTTTTCTTATCTCGCTTCTCTTCTTCTCCTAGAGCGATAAATAAGTAAAAGAACGCCTTGTCAGTCGGCATGAATATTTCATCGTGTTTATCGAGAAAGTTATAATGATGCCGCTGTAGCAGATAATAAATTACATTGCGCCCAATGAAATTTTAGGTAATTTAAAACGGAATCCCCCTGGATTATTGATGAAGGAATTAGGGCCTCGAAAAAGTTTTATATAGGATATATAAAGGCTGCAGCGGGCTGGGCGACATTATTGGTCTCGATATTGCATCGAGTTTATTTATTGAGCAATACTTGTTGGATACTCGTCGTATAGAAATGCAAAATCAGCTAAAAATTTATTCATACCATTCACAAACAGACACCTGCGAATAAACTATTTTCCAGGCTATCGAATTTTCGATCCAGTTCGATATTTGAATTTTAAAGAGGAAAGAGTGCCGGGGAAACGTGTACTGAAAAAAGATTAAAAATTTAACCAAAACAGAAAAAAAACATCATTGGGGTACTTGAAATGTCGACGACAATAATGTTGGCTTTTAAGGCTGAATTTTATGCTCGGTGTGAAGTAACTTTTTTTATCACTTTTACAACATACAACTGCTTTGGCTCCCGCGTGAAAACTTTTTATTCGGCAGGTTCGAAAAGTGTAACTTTGACTTGAGAGTATGCGTAAAATATTCAATTTTCAAAGTCATTTTTTGGCTTATATGGCCAACGGCTTACTGTTCAACTTTGCGTATAAGTATATTTCTGATTTAGTGCAGTCCTTACGAAATTTTGTCGTTACAACTAAAGTTTTTTTAACTTTTCTGGATAAACATTTAACGCGAAAATTAAAAGTGTAAGTGTGAGAATAAGAAATGAAATTAACAGAGAAAGGGCTGTGATTTTATCAAGTAACTAATAATAAACTAATGAATTAATAAATTAATTGTTTATAACAATTTATATTATCTTGTTCAATTAAACTAACAATTGATCTTTCCACAAAAAACGTTAAACAATATTGAGCGTTAAAAAAATTGAATATAAAAGTTTATAAAAGTGATTTAAATATTGACAAAGGAAATTGATGTAAGCGTGTTTGAAAAGCTCAGTAAATATAGTAAGACCATTTTTAAAGGTAAAAGCTTTTTAATACAATAGATTTTAACTATGTAACGGAATAATCTACAAAGCTGTTTTTATTTATTTAAGCACTATCAATTTCAAAGAGATTATTTTTCTACAAATAAATGGTGTACTTGCATAATTTTACATAAATTAATAACGTATTTTTACATAATCTTGTTTACAAAATAAGAGTAGATGAGAATTTTTTCATCACAGAATAATCTGATGTATCTTAATTGAGTAAAATTGTAAAAATTCAGTCTTCGTATCAGTTTTTACGCGATGTGCAATTAAATAATCTAATGTTACAGATACTTTAAGCACATTGCGATAAAGGACTATTGTTTATATCGGTTTACATCTATACATTGTTTTTTCTTTTTCATGAATAAATAATTTTTATCGCGCTCATTAAGACGAATTATTTTTATAATCAACGAATGAACATTTTCAACTTGACGAATTGAAAGCGGCACGGCTGGGAGCACTTAGAGGAGAAAATACCAGCTATCTGAGTCCATTGCAACAAATCCACTTTCAAAAACTGCGCCCGCTATCTTCTCACCTGCAGCGCTCCCCATAAACACTCCCTCGCATTCAGAACCCTTATCACCCAACAAGCGGCATTCAAAAGCGGTCCAGCAGTCGAGCATCAGTTCTCCACGCAAAAAAAGCTCGAAATTTACGCGTCGACCCACATCCAACAATCGGACTCGCTTTCTTCCGGCGGCTCGCGACGGAAGGGGGGGGGGGCGGGGGGTTGTCTGGGGGGGAGGGAGGGGGTGGCATAGAGAGCAGGGAGGCAGGGCAGCAGCAGAAGCAGCAGCAGCAGCAGCAGAAGCAGAGCCAGCAGAAGCATCAGCAGCAGCTCTGGGCGCTGTTGCTCCGGCGCAGGGGGAGCTCGGAGTCTGCGCGCTCCGGTAGCTCCGGCTCACGAGGCTCCGCCGCCGAGCGACAATGACAGTCCTGCCGCAACACCAATACGCGCCACACAATCGTGAGTAGCTCTCTCTCCTCTCTCTAAGCAGCACAGACATACACACCACCACTTTTCACACTTTGTTTTATTTTTCAAATATTTTTGTTCTTACTTATTTATTTATTTTTTTTTTTTCGGTAGAGACAAGACTTACACTTAGATTTTAATGGATGTTATGTTTATTCATTTATGGGTTTTCTGTGTGCGGGAACCTGTGGAGTTAGGAGCACGGGGACACTCGAACAAGTGGATGAGACCCCTTCTGAGCGTCCAGCCGCGTAAGAGCGCGAGTTTCGACCGATAACCTGCTTATTACTGGGCATCGAGTAAGTGCGGTTATTGGGGGAACTGTGCTTTGCGCGGTGAGATTGCCGCTGGATCCTGTATTGTTGCGTTCCTTTTTTTTGGAGGGAAAATTCACGCGATCCTTTTTGGGGATACTTAATTATTTGTGAATGTTTAATGTTTCTATTTATTAGATATTTTAATGTAAGAAATAGAATAAGTGTTAGATTTACACTAGAAAACTTAAAATTTTATGTGATATTTCAATTTGTGTAGAAATTGAACCATTTTTACTGGTTGAATAGCGTTGTGAAACATAATGTCGTAGTTAATTACCGAAAAGCCAAAAAAAGGCCCTCTGCTCAGTCGTAAAAATGGTTAATTTTTCTAATTAAAACAGTTTTTTTTTTCTCATGAAATACTTCCCACCTTGCATTAATAAATTTTGCTACAACGAAAATTAGGGCTCCCCAATAACTAAAGCGAAGCATTAACGTTTCCTCATCGTCTGCCGATAAGACGTTAAATAATAAGCAGGCTTATAACGCGTTAGACAATGGCCGCTTGGAGCATTAACTCGCAGTCACGCGACTGACTTTTCCCGAATGCCCCGAGTCCCGTCGATATCGGCTGAAAGGAGAGAAAGAGAGAGAGAGCGAGAGAGAGTCAGTGATCAAGATCAGCGTGCGGGACGGCCGATAATGGAGTTCAGTGCGGTATTTAAGGCCGACGGGTAATTCCGGCGGAGTCATGAGCGCGACGTTGAAAAATAAAGGAAGCCGAGAGAGAGAGAGAGAAAGCGAGTCGCCCGATAAAAGTGTCGAATTCGCCCCCAGAAACGAAGAGGAACGATCTTTCCCTCCTCGACGTCGCTCCTCATCTCTTTTTTCCGCTCGGTCAATTTCCTGCGCTCTCTCTCTCCCGCGAATAAGGTCAAAATACTGCCAGCGCAGGTCAGCTCTTTTGCTCAAGCTCAGCCCTCTCTCTCTCTCTCTCTCGCTCTCTCGGCTAAAAATAAATGTTCACTTTCTCTATTGATAGCTTCTGCACGTAGAAAGGCGCTTTTCTCGTTTGCTCGGCGAGCAATTGCACGTGAAAAATTACACGAGTTATATATTCGCGTTTTGTAAATTTAATAAAGTGCAGTTTTGAGCGAGTAAACAACTTTGTGCATGAGCGAAATAAAAAAGAAGAGAATTATTATATACGCAATAAAGCATAAAGTAGAACTGTTTTTTTTTTAATATTTAAATTAGCAATTCAAACGTTAGGTAATTTTACCTGCCGAAGCCTTGATTAAATTGAGAACGTTATGTCAAAGGATATAAACGTAAGAAAACCGTCTAATTAAAATGCACTCTGTCTCTGAAGATCATAAAGAAATGAAGAACGATTTTAATTACCAAGGATATACTCGAAACTTATTAAAAACCCGCCAATATCCCCCTCCCCCAATGCAGTAATTTCAGCTAAAATACTTTCCCCTAAAAATTTGTAGAAATTCAACAAGTACCGTTGAAAACTAGTTTGCCGACGCACTCAGCCTCCCAAAGTTCCTGAAAACCCGTCGGCGGCATTAAAATAATGACCATAAACTTTTCGACTGCTCGACACAAAGCAGCACCTTCGAGTCTCTCCTTCTTCCGATGTCTTCTCCTCCCCCGCGTAGCTCTTAATTGACTGGTCCGCCGCGCGTCTGTATAATAGTTCTATTCGGACTCGCGCCGCGTAATGAAGCGACCCGGGATTAATTCGAATTTCGCGGGCGAAAAGGAACTGCGCTCAATTATCGCCGTTGCCCAATTAAGCGGCCGATCGCGGCCGAATTATTTATCGGCTCTCTCGCGCGGCTTTCGTTATTTTACTTTGCAATTAATGCAAGTGCACTTGGAATAATTGCCGCGAAGGTGCGTGTCTTTTTTTTTTTCGAGGCTCTTTCCTTTTGAGGCCTGCTTCTCTCCTTTTTTTTTCCTTTTTTTTTTATAGAATTATCGATTTCATATATAGGTCAGAGCGGGAAATGCTTTAGCTGTGAATTAAAATTACCCGCGTATAAAATCGATGTAAAATTGAATTAATTAAACGGCGACATACGTGCTGATTTCGGTTGCTCAACGATGTTATGATAACACAGTTATTAACGGAGCTGACCTTTTCGAATTTCCCGACGAGCTTTTTTTCAATTCTCGCGGCTAATGGCGGAAGAGGAATTGGCTGCGTATTCGTAAAAATAACAGAGCCGACACTTTTTGCAGTCTTAAAGATAATGTTTGACGTGTCCTGACCTATATTCGGGGCTGTAATTTTTTTTCAGTTACGCGCTCCTGCCGAATGAAAACGAAAATTGCAAATGCACCGCGCTTTAAACCTTTTATCGTTGCGTCACGGTATTATTACACGTTTTAGCATTGTGACGTAAATGTAGCGATGATAATTCCTGAATTATCGCGCCATCAGCATTGGCATTCGGAAGCAATAAAAATTGACCGAAAATTCGGGAAAGCAATAATCCCTATTCAAATTTACAATGTAAACGCACTTAAAAAATACGCTTTGATTGGGATATTGTTGTACAAACAAAAGCGACGTTAAGTTTTTCGGCATTTTTGCGTGTCGATTAATTGCGAGAATTGCATTATAGCTTTTCGGAAATTTAAACGTTCTTTATATAAAAATATTGCCATTTGCTTTTATCGCGCATGTTTACTTTGGATCCGATTGAATCATTCGAGTTTTATTGTATTTTAGGTATATTTGTTTAAAATTCCATATTCCGTTTCAGTTTGTGCCATAAAAATTTGGTCGTCATACATTTGTTTTGAATTTCCAATGTACTGTCACTAATTAATTACGTACGTTCCTTGCTTTTTAACGCAAAATATGTTTCTTCCGCAACTACGTTAGATATAATTTTATTAGAAAAACAACATAAATAAATAATGAAAAACTTAATAATTACTGGTAATTAGGAATCTCTCATGATGTTTCTCTTGAAATTACGGTGTTTACTCGGAAATACGTTGAACCGCAAATCAATTGAATCAGTGCCAGATGACGCTCGATATCGCGCAAATACTTACTTATTCGACACTCAACGATATTCTTAATAATCATATCACATTGCAACCGTCTAAAACTAAGATCTCCTTTCCCGCCGAGTAAGCAAAAGTAACACTCCGCTCCCCCAACAGGAGGAACAAACAAAGCCTCCGTAAAAAAGAGAAGCCCCCATGAAAAAGCTTTCGCACATCTCGAGAGAAAAAATTAGCGATGATTTAGGATCCCTCCGCGGAGCGCGCCGTAAACAAATAAAACAGCTACGCGGCCGGAATCGCGTAGCCGGGGCTTAAGCGCCGATATCATCTCAACTTCCGCGGAAGTCAATATTATCTTCCCGTAGCGCCGTCAGTCGGGAGCCGTAACGAGCCGGGAGGGATATAGAAGACGCCGGCCATAATCGTCTCTCAGCTTTACGAGTGAGTTCCTCCGCGCGGAGAGGAAGCTCGGATCGTAAGGCGAGAGAGCCGACGAGGCGGCCTGTTTTTTTCCTTGATTCCTCGCAGATTCTCGCACGGGTTGTCTTCGCGCTTCTTTGGGATCCGCTGTAATTGGCCGACCGATTGTCTGGGTATTATTTTTAGACGGATAATTGTTTGGAGGTAAATAAAATTTGTTTGGAGGTAAATAAAAATTTTTTTTATCCGGCGCGTTTCGATGTTGGATGTAATGTACAAATAGAAGAATGGAAAGGAAACGAAGAAAAATACAAAATTTCATTTTTCACAGTGGAGATGTAGAAAGTATAAATACGTTTCTGTAAAACAAGTGAAATCGAATGTCTTACGAATTTATTAAGATTGATGTTAATTCAAACATCACAAATGCGTTTTTAACTTATTAACAAAAAGTTTTGGTATATTAAATTTGAGAATAAATTTGAGAGATAAAAAAATGTTTCACGTCAATTCATTTAATATCAAAATTTGTATATATTCAATAGCTACTAAATTATTTATTATTCTTGCATTTACATAAACCACATAAATAAAAGAATCATTAATAACTGCTACCTAATACGAGGTGATATACCATTCGCCATTGCTATTCATGCCCGCTCACAAATTTGGCTCGTATACCTTTGCGATACGGGCAAATTAGACGACGTATAAACCGTCGGAAAATCTCTTCATACGCGGGATCCTATTATATCGAATGGCGCGTTCGGGGAAATCTTTACCGTCTGATACAACTCGCAGCCCGTAATAAGGAAGCAATTTGCGGAGGATGTTGAAAACGCCATCGATACGGCACGGCTGTTTATTTCCGAGCTTGCCGTTCCCTTAGTCAAGTGATAATAACACAAAGCGCCCGTTAGCTTTCGGTACGTCATGAACTCTTGAGCAACGAGGGAGATTATTTGTTTCTTGTTTTGACCCGGAAAGTTTTGTTGTGCCACAAAAGGTTCACGCATGAAAAGTTCTGACACACAGCCTCGGAACTTTCGCGAGTTTGATATATAATACTTTTACGAAAAAAAAAAAAAATAATAACACGTTTGCGTATTATTTATCGTGTGCGCTTTTTCATCGGTGCTCTTTAAACTGCTATATAAATTTAATCAAGTTAAAAGTACCGTCGCGAGTCAATATTAAACCGCAAACTAATAAAGAGAACCAATTACAAATTTTTAAAGTTCAATAGACTCGCGGCGGTGGCGCAAGATTAATGTCTAATAAAACAGTCTTATAAAATACAGCTGCAAAAGCGCGGCAGTAAAGAGCGTAAAGAGGGAGGTCCCTCGAAGAGGAAGGACAATCGATATAAGCAGAGAAGCGATATCCTGCGCACAGAAACCCCCCCCGTAAAAGCCAAGGGATCGTCCCCTTTCGAACCTTATCTCTATCTTTATACGAATTTGATTCTTGAATATATATTCTTATTACCGAAGGGTTAACAAATTCCCCTTTGTCGGGTGACTTAGGCATATAGTTTTTATTGGCTGAAAGTGAACGTCCGCTGTAAAAACTCCTGTCTCGGTTTTAATCTTTAGGAGTCGTTGCATTCTTTGAGTAGCTGTTCAAGCGAGATTCCGGGAAATGAGTATTAAAATTATCAAAAGGTGTAATAAACCGCAACTTTTTCAGACAATTTTACGGCTCGGAGCAGCGTATAGTAAATTTAATAAGCATTAAAATAAGATAATAATCTTTTGGACAGGTGAATATTCAGCATAAACTCGCTGGTTATTTTTACGCTGCACAAATTGATATTACGAGGATTAGTCTTGATTTACCCGTCCCGAAGTAGCGATTCAATCAAAGAATAATCTTGTTTCGTCCTTCGAGTAATTTCTTGATGAATCGCCAGTCTATCTCGCCATTGTGGCTCGTTATTTTAGACCTGAATAGGAAAATGAACGAGGCAAGGTTAATTCGCTGGCCTCTGCAGCAGGAATTGCAGATTTCGGAATGTAGAACTGCGGAATGTAGGTGTAATCGTACACGTAGCTGCAGAGAATATCTTTGATCTATAAATATATAAATCTCTATCATCGTTCAAATAAAGAGTTTATTTTCAATCGAAATTCATTAAAAGTTACCGCAACTAATGGAAAGAATTAACGTTGAAAAAAGATAGTAAAAGATTTTGATATCTTGAAAAAACAAAGTTTCGTTCGCGTTACGGTTCCGGCATCGAACTTCTCCGTTCGGAGACTTTTCATTCTTTCTTTTCTCCCCTTCTGCTTCCGTATATCCGATTTACCACTGATCGCTCGACAATTTTTGAAAGTCGGAAATCCGATGGCAGAGAATTTTTCACGCGTCGTCTTTTTGCCGTTTCTTATACGCGTCATTCGAGAAGCGAAAGCAAAATGGTACTATACAGGATTGGACGATTTTCGCTGCTTTGATGTGTTGTTTGAAAATTGCTCGAGATTTTTCCGGTTTATGGGCTGACATTTATTAGAGATATTGTCTTTATTCGGAAGCCAGATTCACGATTTTTTTTTTGTTAAAAAAAAAAGAAATTATTTACCTTTTTAGTGTTTTTTTTTCAATTTGTAAATTAATAAACGTTTTTCTGACAAATAAATATTCAAATAAACATCGATTTGAATAATTAATTAAAATTTTGCAGTAATTGATTATTATTACTCGCAGTATGCTATTTTAGTATGTTATTAATTTTACAAAATAACATGAAAATTGAATTTGGCTGCTTTCTGTATTATACATATATAATTTATATATAAATTTTCTGCAGCCTATTGATTTTTAAATAAAATAGTTTTACGATCAAATAAAGTTTAAAATTGAATTTTACGGAAAACTTGTAACGAGGAAAACGTTAAAAGCTTTTGCTTTAACGGACGAATGACTAAAATAAAAATATCGGGAAAAACTAACAATCTATTCTCGACGTCATGCAATTAAAACTACTGACCATTTTATCACACGTCTGATCGTCCATCCAATCATCTCGTTCAAAATTCACTGAAATTGCGATCCTAATGCAATTACCGTAATTTATCGCCGAAGGCAAGCAAATCGTTTTTCGAAAAGCAATCAAGAATCAAAAAGTTAATAGATTGCCAGCATGGCAACATCCCCCCATTACACGTAACGATATTGAACATCAGAAGCTGTTTATCCTTGCAAAAAAGGGAAAAAAATTAATACCCCTCATAACATAATTCAAGCTGCGTTGTCTTCTTTTCGGTCTTTTTTCAGACGTGCTTCTTACAGTTTGTTCCAAGCGTAAAACAGAGAATTTCAGACTCTTTGCTGAGACTCTTTGTAGAACGCGAGCGCGAGATTTTAGTTCGTAAAAGTAATTATTTTTCCAGTTGTAATTTAAGTAATGTTCACTGGATTTTAAATTAAAAGCTAAATTTTGTAAATTTTACGCGTTTAATTAACACAAGACTTTAGATACAAAATTTTCGCTCCAACGAATATTTATAAAAAGGGTCAGTTTAACGAAAATCAGGCAATAAATAATTTCGTTCGAATTCAGTCGGGCGGAGTGGTTGTTTGAAAAAGTTGACTAACAGGCAATCAACCTCCTTTGACGAGGCGTAACTGAAAAACTCAATTTCTTTAGTTTAATTAACCGGCCGTTCGCCTAAATCAATCAATTTATTGGCAATTAACCCCCGAAAGATGTCGAATCCAAAAAAAAAAAAAAAAAAAACAACCCCTGGCGCATATCGAATTATCCCGAAAAGCTAACCTATTTTATCCCGGCCGCTCCTCCTCCGTTCCTAAAAATGTTTTCCCTCTCTCGCGGCGTCGAATGAAAATGACATGAACCCCCGGCGGCATTGTAGCTACCGACAATGGCCGAGCTTCTCTCGCATTCACACCGGGACGAAACAGGAAATTACGGCGCGCGGCGATGCCCCACTTGAATCGCGCACAATGAAGCGCGCCGAGCGATCGGCCAAGAGTCCTGGCGGCGCAGTCCTCGTCGCTAATTCCGCGTTTTCGTTCGTTCGCCGGGATCCGCCCCCCGAGAGATTTAATTAGTTTGAACGATAGCGAGAGCAAGTCTCGCTTAAAATCGAAGCCGCCCTCGCGCTTCGACGGATAGCGACGCAGTCTCGCGCTTCAATTTCTCGCAAGTTGGGAGGCGATAACTGCGCCTCTGACCTACATTGCGCTTTTTTCCCCGGCCGACGAGGACTCTGGGACTTATGCGTGTTGTCATGAGTTGCAGTCGGCATTCGATAATGATGGCGAGAACTCGCGGGGAAGTGCCGCTTTATTACTCTGACCCAATTAATGCGAGAAATTCCTGATAAATCAGCGTCGCGAATGAGACATCAGAACTGGTTTGCACTTTTGTCTCGGTTTTTACAGAAACTGTTGAGATGCGTGGCAGAAACGTTCGAAATAAAATTTGTAACTTTCCGTATTAATTTCGCTGCGAAAATGCGAGAGTCTTGTGTATCAGAACACGTTTAAATTATCTAAATTTATATACCTTATCTCGCAGCTTGTCGGACAAAGACTCATAATTCTCTAGAATCTATACCCAAGTTTGTTCATAAACATCGAAGCACGGATTGAGCGAGTTACCTTGAGGCATTTACCGCAGCATGAATTGATACAATTCGTCCCAAAGGTGCAATCAGCTGCACCTCCGCACAAAGCTCTTGTCTCCGTTTCGACGTGCGTAACTTCCTCCCAACAAAAGGAGCCGGAGCCTCCGATTACGAAATTTAGCGGCGCGATATACGTTGGCCTTCTAAATTGACAGTGAAGTTGAAAGGAAAGCAATTTGGGGAACGTCGAGTATCGAAAAGGGTTCGGCTAATTCCACTTCGGCTCTAAAAGGGATCTGTTGGTACTCTTTGAAATTTTGGTTTTTCTAAGGGCGTATTTTTAGTAATCAAATACACAATCTAAAAGCTAATTTTAACCCTTTGTATCTTCAACTGAAAAACATTTCATTCAAAACCGTACGTAATGAAAATGAAGAAACGCCCCATTTGCAGAACGTATTCATTGGCTCAAAGGGTTAATTATACAATTCTATTTGGCAAAAGTTTCGCGCAATTACAGCGCCCAGACTAAGGACTTTGGACAGAGTTTCATCTTGGCGTTAATAAATATTTCCCGAAATTATTCTATCTCGAGCTTAAGCAGTCGCTCATTACAAGGACAAAACTTGTGCCGGCGTATAAAGTTCGGTGAAACAAAATCTGTACAGCTCCGCAGTACAATGTGGGCTATAATTTTAAAAACAGCCCCATCATCCAGTGGAAAATCGGAGATTAAAGTTGTTACGGGACTAAAAACAGGACGAGGCACGCCGTCATGGAAATAATCAGTTCGGGAACTTTCCCGACATAATCGTGTAGAGCTTCAAAATAGCCCCTCCATTTGCATAATGTTCATCCTGCCGCTGCACAAGAGGACTACGGAATTACGGATTTCGAACGCTTTTCGCTGAAAATCACTTAAGTGGGCTCTATTAATGATCAAAAGTCGAAAAGCTCTTGCAAAATTGTAGCCTTATGCTCTTGTGAATATTTTTTAATTTTAGAGTTGATATAATTTGGTTATTAATGTACCGTTGATGAGTCGGAGTTTCGCCCTTCACCTATAATCTGTTGCAAAGTAGTCTGGTTTATATTTAGCTCGGGAGTGTTGTACAAGTAATACTCGAGTGTTTTTCGTTATTATTCATTACTAAGGAATTACGCAAAAGTATAAATTTCAGGTGGATGAAATTATACAAAGACTTTCGATGGAGAACGGCTTAAAAGCTCAGCGTTCTTCTCGGCTTTAAAAGGTTTAAAAATCGTTTTCTAACTGCAAATCGAATTAGAAAATTCGATTTCTCAGTCGAGCGTCCATTTAACAATCCCCCGCCTGAAACTTGAAGAAAAATGCAGAAAAGCATCCACCTTTTTCGCTCGACCGCCGCTGAACTTTCCGCTAAGAATGAAAATGAACTTACCCGGGGAAAAATCAGCGCGCTTATTTTCGGAGCGGAAGGCAGGAAGATCCGCGAGGAGGATCAAAGGAAAGCAAGCGAGAGGAAAGAAGAAGAAAAAAAAAGAAAATTATAATTATCTTTGACAAAGCGGCCTTTGTTCGGAGTCGAGTTGAGACTCGCGCTTTGTATTCTTTTCGCCTCTCTCTCGACTCCGTGCAGTTTCCGTCTTCTGGCGATTAGACGCGTATGTTTCTGATACGCGCCGAGGTTAATTGGATTATAGGGAAGGGTTTTGCAGCAAGGGATCTTTGACGAGGGGGATGGCTTTGACGCCGCAAGTTGTTGTAAATAATTGGAGGACTCTGCCGGTAATGCCTGATCGCGTTTGCGTACAATGTTCTGATCAAAGTGAAGTGCCTTGCGGGAGGCTCGCTGTTTCGAGTTTCAAGGGCTTAAACTCGAGAGTGCAATGGGCAGTTTTTAATCGGCACACCTGCCAGGCCACTCTTGTTTACCTCGTAGTTTAGTAAATATTGATAGTTTATCGAAAGTGATGGAATTTAATATTTGCAATTTTGAATCTCCGTAATTGGAGGCGCGGTTATTTAAGCCAGATTGGAGGTTCGGTAAAAACGGGATTTTTTTCGGGCTTTAAACGAGCGTTTAATTTGTATGTAAATTTTATAAAGAGCTAATACTTCGTACAAATTAGTTGGAACTTCATTAAGTTTATTTCTCCAAGCAAATTTGCAAACTAAAATGAACTAGTATGCGCGTACTTATTTCAAAATGGGTTAAGGTCAAAGTACAGTATTTCCCTTCAATTCATGTCACATGCTGTTTTATTGTGCTTCGAACAATGGTATAGATTTCGTGGATTCTCTACTCACATAAAGAGGCCTCTGCTTCAATGCCTTCGTTTAATGAAATAATACTGCAGATTTTTATATTCATTCACTCTTTCAGAGGCAAAAGCCTGGGTTCCCTCTGTAATTGACTATAAATAAATATCGCCATCCGTCTTTATTCAGAGAAAGGCATACTCATTCATCGTCCGTTAATTTATTTGCCATTCTCTGCACTCTAATTTAGTCTTACATAATATTAATTCAAGTTCCGTTCCGAACATCCCGTTCAATTAATTAATTAAAATGGAGTTCAAATATTTGCACTTTCAAGATTAAAAATTCGAATTTCAAAGCGAAGGAATTGTTTGCTTTGATAATAGTACGAAAGGTATTACATCAACGTTCGCAGACCAGACTATCACAAAGAAGATGTAATTAAGCGAGTCTTCTTGGGATTAATTAAATAGTGAATCAACATATATTATAATAGTTATGAAAGCAATTTGGCAAGCTTAATAATTATGCGTAACTTTAACTCTATCTTCGATGGCGATTATATCTATGAGGTCCCGGTCCCAAATACATTAACTTTTAATAGCAAAACTATTAGCCGGCAGCTTAATCTCACTTTAATGATCAAAGATCCCCCAATTTATCGATAAATCGTTTTTTATTTTATATTCTAAGTCAGAGTGTTTATATTTTCATTATAAATATGGAAATGCAGTTATGTTTTTAAATAAAAATTAAGAATCAGCGCCTCGTTAATTATCTTCTAAAGTCAAATAACCAGCCACATTTTCGTTTTTCTCCGTGTACGTACCCAATTAAAAGCAAATATTTAAAAACACCTTTTATTCAAGATTAATTGGCCAATAAAACACGGCCGTCGAGCCGTTCGCAACCAAGGCAGCTTCACGCCCGTCGGACAAATCCCCGTCGGAAAATCAAAATTCAGCCCAAGGCCTATCTGCTAACAATCACAAACGACGACCTGCCAGGGGCTAACGGAAAAAAATTCGTCGACGCGTCTCGAGCAATCATAAAAATCCGTTGCAGAAAAAAAACAAGCGATACGAGGCTTCTTACGGGCCATCAATTCGAGAGCTCGAACGGGGAGGGGCCATTCATTGACTGCAGTGCGATAATGCTCGCTCGTACGTCGCCGGGGCCAATAAGGAAGTCATTTTTCGGCTCGGTTATAGAAAAGACTCCCCCGGCCGCCGAATGACCGGGGCCCCTTCGCTCCGCGTCATTTGTTCCTGTCGTTCTAATATCATCTAAGCGATGAACCTGCCGGGGACTTGGATGATTTCTTCCTGTGCGGGGCGTCGGTCGAGCGCTGAAATAGATTGTTGTAGCTAATGGAAAACACGTGATGGACGTTGTAGAATTAGTTTTTTTCTATGTTTACAAGAATTTTTTTTTCCCTCGGCTCTTACAAAGAGCCGCATTTACTTACGCTTAGAGAAATGAGCGTAAGTAGACTTGATTACCGCTATATATACACTGAGAAAAATGTTCTAATAAAATTTACTATAAATGTAAGAAAAATTACTATTTTTTGTGTTAACCGAGGG
>JAWWML010017803.1:0-20743 GCA_035047165.1 Ormyrus rosae
TCTTTCATATTTTAACATTAGAAAACATATACCGAAGTTTTAAGAAAATCCGTGACCCGGACCCCTGGTCCTCTCCTAGTAAGCCGAATCCGTAGGGCATTTTTTGGCGATTTTCAGGAAAAAAGTGGCCTAAATGCAACAGCCCCATTTATTTTTTTCTAACTATAAAAAACGGATTCCTCGTCCAAAAATGCATCGGATATAAAGTTTTTAGAGTGGGATCACAAGATTTTCAATTTTACAGCTTTTTTTTCCAAAAAAATTCCATGTTTTTGGCGAAAACACAGCTTTTGTCATTTGTAAAACTTTATATGGTCTGCATTAATTGTCCTTTTTCTAGTATTTTTTAACTCTTGAAAAACATCGGAGATGCAATAATTTATACTATGTAAAATAATAATTTTAATGTCTGCTCTATTTTCGAAAAATGATTAAGTAACCATTTACCTAAGGCTCTAAAGTTAGAGCCTAACGTAAAAACCAATTTACGTTGTCCGCGAAATACGAATCTTGTTGTTAGTGTTTATGGCTTATATATAGATATATTTAGCAATTAATTTAGTTATGATATTACAATTCTGTAACTGAAATAAAATTTTCAAAATTTTAGAGGCAATGATTCAAATTCAAAACATCAAAAAAAAAACATATTTTTAGATATTTTTTGCCCCTGGCGCCTTATCTGCATATGCCACGAAATAGATAGCACTATCTATCTAATTCTACGGTAAAATGTTTTAGAAGTCTAAAGGCTTTTGTTAGATAGAACGTTCAGAATAGAATCATCCATCATTGCAATAATAGTACATTATGCAACAAGGGGCAAAAGTAGAAGATTTTTCCCGCGGTGAGTTTACTTCCCGAACGAGAATATTTAATTATACGCGCACAAAAAGCATTATGAAGAGAAAGGACCGGCACTCTCGGCAATAGGGGGTCGCTCCGTCGATTTAGAAGTTAAAGATTGTGGCGACATCTGCGTACACTAGCATTGGTAATACATTACGATATTTTAATAAATAAATATTTAAATACCGGTGTTTTTGATTCAAACGCGCGCGAGCAAAGTAGGATATTATAAATATCAACAGGTGCAGCTGGCTTCACGGGATGTGTGCAGCATAGTAAGCTGTGGGAAAGCAATTCTCAACTGCAGCTGTGTGGCAAACTTCAGGGTTCTAACATTTCGGACTGGAGAAGAAGAATAAAACGTGATTTTGAGCATTTTCGAATTACGCTCTTGTTTATTACGACTTGGATATATTTTTGTTGAAAATCATAGGTTATCTATAAATATGCTGATATGCCAAAAATAGTTTAGGAACAATATTGATAAGCATTATTTTCTTGATAATGAAAAATTCGAATATCAAATTAGAAGTAAATAGTGATCTGCTTCTTTAACTCGCCTCTGCGGCACTACTGTGCCACTGGATATTCTCTTGAAAAATATTTTATCAATTTTTAACATTGAGTTAATACAAGAATCCGGCAACTAACGTCCAGGCAATCGAGACAAGGTCCTACTTCTCCAAACAATAAGTATCTACTGGACATCGCAATCCATTTTCAAGATTAAATTAAATTTTAAGTAAATCTTACCCCATATCCTGCAACAGGTCCAATTCCATGACTTAAATAAGGATCTGCATATTCACGTCCGTAACTGAAACAGAAATTTAAAAAATGAAGAAAACTATTAAGTAATTTTTACAAATACTAAAAAATAAGCAAAATAATTTTGAAAATTTAATCTAAATTTTAATTATCGAAGAAGAAATAAATTCCACTGCATATAAAATGTAATTAATTGAGGGGAACAGATCTCCTCCTAGGGGCTGTAAGATCTTGTTGTTACCTCTACACTGGCTGTGGATTAGTTTAGAGGTTGGAAGGGGAGCTTATTCTGAACGGTCGGAGACTGCATTTTCTGCTTCCTAGAGTTAGGTGCGTGTGAGGATCCTTTCCTGATCTATCGACTCCCTACGAATGAGCTCTTTAGATATGTCGGGAGTTGGGGCATTTATTCCGCAACGCCTCGAAACACGGGGCGAATAAAACGGCAAACGTGCGATCTAGTTTCCGGAAGTTAGGACCTACCTGGATTATTATTTTCCTAGCTACTCACGAGATCAAAAATGGAAAAATCGAATTAAAACTAACAACTCTATTAAAACATTAGTGATACTAAAAGGCAGATGGAGATCAACAAGGAACCTCCAGTAACCCAAGAGTTCAAGCCAGTCTGGATACGCCTATTATTAGTATTTGGTGCAAACTCACAAAGGAACTGACAGACATAAAAGGGAAGCGGATTTAACGAAACATTTCATCTCAACAGATTTGGATTGTTGTGTCCAGTGTTCAGAATGGAATATGTTTTTATTGAAGGATCGTCATTACATTAATGCATTATGTAATGACGACGCCACCTGCACCAACCGCCGCTCATTGAGAATAAACATTAGCACAGTAGCATTGCACCGGTTTAATTTGACAGCTTGAGCGCCTTACATCGATCGTTTGCGCTTTCAGTGATTACATTTTCTTTCACGCGCATCTTTGGCGGACCAGGCATAATTGCCTAATGTAAAGTAAGACGTTTTCATAATTTTTCATTCAAAAAAACTTTAATCGCGTTTTTCCCGAAACAACGTTTTTTCGATTGGCGGGGGTGATTTCCCTGAAACCACTGAATCGAGTCTTCTAAAATTTTTAATTACCAGAATGAAAGTCAGTATTCATATTTTATATTTTAAGAAATTTTTACATGCTTTTCTATAACTCACTGCACGTACATTTATAGTGCTTTTCTTCAAATGGTGCATAATGAATTCAACCCATTTCGCCCTGTCGTAGAGGGCTGAAAATTGGCCCAGATACTTATCTCGAGTGAGAATACAATATCTCATTATGATATTAGGACTCGGACATCCAGGTCGTTAATGGCGAAAATATATTTGAGAGAGAAATTAGAATGGATTGGGTATTAAGAATTCTGTTTCTTTCAAATTTCAAATTGAACTAAAAAGTAAAAAAACCGCTGCCAATTCATTGGCACTTAGCTTCCTCCTAACTAATTGATCGTTCCAACATTATCACTGAGATTCATTAAAAACAATCGATTTCAAAAACATAATTTCAAACTATTCTTTATTTAATTAATTATTTATTTTTATATTATTATTATATTTTTCTATCTCCATGTTAGAATTTAATGAGTAGCAAACAAAATTTAAATAAAAAATGTCGTTATTGGAATATTTAAGTCCTAAATACAGAATTTTGGAAATTCCATGCGCAAAGCCCGATTTCGTGCAAACTTAAAAATGCATTTGATAAATCAAGCTTTGTACAAGACGTACCAAATATAATGTTGAATACAAAAATTAAAAGGTGATTTTAACCTGGTGTTACCTTTTCACACTATCTTCCTTTAGAAGAAAGTTAAATAAAAATGTCAAGTAAATTGCATTTTCTCTAGAAATTATAAGCCAAAGAAAAGTAATTTTTATAATAATAATAAAATATGACTGTACTATGTTATATATATAACTGCGATACCATATATAATTTAAAATCATTATAAAACAAAAACTAGTCGATGAACTTCAAAAATTCTTTTTAATTTTTTTTTTCGCTATCACCCATCGAATTCTTAATATGGCGCATAAAACAAAAAGTCAGGAAAAATATTTCATTTTTATAAAATCGTAATTTTAAACATGAAAAGCTTGTCGGATCGTCTCAAACCTCTTAGTACGGTGTTTTTGTTAAAAGAATAAATGTTTTTACTAAAAGAAAAACTTTGTTTCGTTAAGAAATTCAAAATGGTGGACTCAATATAGCGTCTTTTTCCCAAAAATTTTACATTTTTCGAAAGTTTCGATATTTATTTCATTTTATTTAGCATAACTACATGTGAAATTTAAGCAAAATTTGTTGTAATAACTATTTAGTTCTAATATGTCTATACACTGCAAACAGTTCAAAATGGCGGCTGGTTTTACTTTGATTTACAGATAAATTCATGGATTCAAAGGAAAATAATGAAATTTTATATGTAAAATTATATATTATGTTATATATGTATGACCTATGAAGTTGTCGAGGTAGTTGACTACGAATCTGGAGTAAATTTTTGAAAATTCAAGATGGCAGATTCAATATCGTGAATCAAAGATCCGAAATTTCAAAATTTTTAAAAATAAAAAATCTGATTGTAATACTAAAACGCAAAATTGTAAGTAAAACATGTATTTGGCCTGTTTTTAATTCGATGCATCGTTTTTGAGAAAAAAAAGTAAAAAAAAAAGAAAAGAATTAAAAAAAAGACTTTAGTATCGTCCTCCTCGCTCGTAAGAGCTGGGCAACGTATAATATGCACGAAATAAGGAAGTATCTTCAGAACATAAACTCTCGAACGTTCTTAAATTGTTTTTCTTAAAATCTAATAAAAAATGGCAGAATACATTCTTTTTATTTTTGAAAATTTAAAATGTTTGAATCTTTGATCCACCATATTGAATCCGCCATCTTGAATTTTCAAAATTTTACACCACATTCGTAATCAGCGGCTTCGAAAACTTCATAGGTCATATATATATTTTTTTTTAATTTTTCGGCCATTTTAGATCCGTAATTTTGAAATTCTGAAATCGCTAGACGGCGTTCAAAACTAGATGAAATAAGCTTTCTTTTTTTGAGCCGTCACAGATCGCATTTGGATAAAAATTGAAATGGGCAGGGGGGGGGGCGATAATAAATTCAAACAATAAATATATATATATATATATGGGGCACTCTCTGTCAACGAGAGACCCCCCCCCCCTCTCTGCCCATTTCAATTTATATATATATATAGTAATACTAAGGATTCATGAATGAATCTCACATAACATTAATATTTAGAAAATAAACATGTTTGTAATGCAAGAAAAGAGGGCAATTTTTATCAAAAACAATGCAGGTTTTTGGTTTTATGTCTACCATTTTTACAATTTTTTATTTTTTTCTTCAAACGGGGGTCCATCAATTGGCCACAGACTACATTAACCAGTTTTTCTTTCCTGACTCTTGTAGATTATTATTCACGGGGCTAGAGTGTAAACCGTGTCAAACATTGCTTCACAACTGACTCAAGTCTTTTCAATATAACTCAGTTATTTTTATTATTTCCAAATAAAAAAAATTGTTAAAACAAGTTAAAACATATGTAAAAAGATCATAAAATTTTAGATATATTTATTTTGTTCCTTATTGTCCAAAAAAATTTTTAACAATTGGCTAATTTTTGACGTTCTACACGGGATTCCCCCTTTAAGAAATTCAAAATGGCGGACTTAATACAGCGTCTTGTATATATTGTAAAATATCATTATTTTCCTTTAAATCCGAAAAATGTAAAATTTTTTGAAAAAAGACGCTGTATTAAGTCCGCCATTTTGAATTTCTTAAAGGGGGAATCCCGTGTAGAACGTCAAAAATTAGCCTATTTACATTTGGGATTATTAATCCGCGTTAATAATTGATCAGTTTCTGAAATAAAATGAGTTTGCAAAAAGTTCGAAAGGGCGAAGAACAAAGGAGAAGAAGGAAATAGGTGTTTGTATATATGTATAGGTGTGAATGCGAGTGGGGGCGTGTGAGTGTCTCGTAGGAGAGAGTGGGTTATGGATGTGTGTGCTAGGTTAGCGAGGAAGGGGGTGTAGGGGGTGAGCTTGTGGATGAGTGAGAGGGGGGGGATGTCTGGGTGTGAATGACTGACTGCAGTTGACGACTACGGAGATGACGACCCCATCAAAATGAAGGGGGCAAAAGCCCTATGTTCCCCCGCGAAGCAATGCTTGGCAGCAGTACCGCGGGGATAAAGGATTCAGATGGCGGAGCACGGGGACATTTACGGAGGGTTTATATAGGTAACGAAGAGGATTCGGGTTACAATTGAATGAGCTAATCGGATTGTAAAACGAAGGGGTTTTAGTTGGTGTGAATCCAACACACGGTACCATTGGCTCTGGGGTTATTTCGATGATCCCAGAAACAATTCTGCCATGGTTTAGTAAGATTTTTCCCTTCAACCTCTTTCTCCATTAAAAAAAAAAAGGAAAACACACACACAAACATACATCCATACAGACATTTTTCAAAAACCATTTATTCTTGTTCCTGACACCTTCAAATACAATTATAACCGATTTTTCGAACAACTCCAAAAATTACTATCACAATGCTTCCTCTAGGAGGAAGAAAAAATGTATTTTATTTTTTTACATTATAAAGAAAATGTAAAGAAGGATGTAAACAAGGGCTTCTTTCCAGTTTTGGCAGAGCAATGAATATACATTGTATTAATTTTCTCTATCTGAAATTCTAGTTAACATTTTGACCTACAATTGATATCTTCGGTCCGTTTTCACCCGTCGAGTGAATGCACATCTGAACGTAGAGTTTTTTACTTTTTTTCATACCGAAGCCAAAAATAGGGGTTTCCATTTGAAATTTCAAAATTGACCTTGAAATAACCCCTTAGGATGGGTCAAGGTCAAGATCACCACCGAATATCCAGATTGAAACCTTAAAACTTTTGAATACAACACTTTTCATGAAAATGCATATTTTCGCGAATCTCAAGAGGACGGGGGTATACGATAATACAATGTTTTGTTCCAACTCCACGCTGATCTTGGAAGATCTAGTGGAGAGGCTTCCTGAAGAGGTGGAGACGAGACCTCCGGCCGATGCTGGTTGGAAAGCGGCTACAGAACCTCTCGTAACAACAGGCAGGCAATAATTCCTGGTGTCAAGGGAATTTTCTACATTTATATGGGAAATGGATCAGAGCTTAATGGAGTTATTGTCGAAAGTGGAATGGCTGCACAAGGAGCACGCAGCTCCGCCAATGTCCACCATGAGCATCGAAGATGGTGCACCTAAGAGGAAGTAATAGCCGCACTTCAAGGATACATTCACGTGCCACTATATCGATGACTCTCCACTGAGTGCCCCTCAGAATACCTAGCAGAGACATACGAATAACACGCTACTGACTCCGAAAAGTGCTGGCAACGCTGAGAGAGGGAGGATTTCATATCACAAGTGCGCGAAATAGCGCTTTTATGGACAGGAGTTTGCGTGGTCTAAGCGAATGCATCATAAACCTAGGACAATTAATTAGTAAAAGAGGTCTCTCATTCTCCGGCGAGTCAATCCCAAGTGTTGAAACTTGAAACTTGAAACTTGAAAACATTGCAGCAAGTCTTTCAGTCACTTCCACGCAAGGCACGGACGAGCCAGTGTGAGATTACATTACTTTTCTGATGACAATTTTTAAGAAGTTGGATATAATCCCTGACCTGGATCAGCAACTGGATTTGCTGCGTCGGAACTGTTATTATTATTAGAATGCCTGGAGGTAACAAGATAATACCTCCACAAAACTCGACACTAGGCCGCACGTAATTGGTCGAGCACTCTATAAACATTAGCAATACAAGGCCCATTCGGCAAAAATAATAGCCTGTTTCACAATAAATTCAAGAAGAAGCGCATGCTCTGATTAAAACAAGCTGAAAACCGAGATTGTTGAACCATCTTTCAATGAATGTTCGAGTAGTGATGGTACTCTGAAAGAGCGACGGAAAATGTCGCTTTTGCATCTACTTTAGAAAGGTTAATGCGATTTTTATACCAGACGCTTACTAGTTTCCGAGCATGAACCAAATATAGCGTAAGCTGGAATCAACACGATACATCTCCACTCTTCGTAACGCGTACCATCAGATCCTGCTTTGCAAAGAATCCAAACAAAATATCACCCGACTGGAATAACCGAAACTGAAGAACCCAAGCGCGGACATTTTCAGATTCAGATAGGAACATCATAATAAAAGCTATTATTATTATTTTTAATTAAGAGAGCTTTTCATTTTGCCACATCTTCCTTATTTCCATGCATATACTTTTACAACGGCAATTATAGTTTTACTACAAGACAGCCATAATACTAAAGGACTAAAGAAAAATTCGCGACTAATTACTCCACGCACAGACCCACAGGCGTGTCACCTGCTATTAAAAATTACGACAGAGAGTTAACTCCACCAGGCTTTTGGCGTCGCTCTTAAGATGCAGCTGTGGTAGAAGGACTGCAGTGCAAGAAGAAACTTACTTGATAGAACAGGTTTAGACGAGGAAGAGAAAGCCAGAATTGCGCAACGGCCGAATAAAGGAGCTTTATGCGATGGTCCAAGCCAGGGTCGGGCTCTTCAGTCAAGTGTTGGGAGCTCCATCCTGGTGAGCCCGACGTTGAAGGATCCATGGAGGCCGGCCACGCGAGGGGACAAAGTTTTATAATTTCACAGGATGACTTTAAGAAACAACAAAGAAAAGGAGGCAAAGGTGAGTAGGAGAAAAGGAGAGGACTATTCCGCAGGACCTAGCAATAGGCCAGCGGAACAGGTCCAGCAAGAAGATGCCAGCAAGGAAAGTCATGCTGCTATGACTACAGAGCAACAGACTACCTTGACGGTCCCGATAAACCGATCGCGCACTCCGAGCATCGCTAGCAGATTCAGCTTCAGTAGCACCAGTAGCAGGGGCAGAGCACGTGAGCTGAGCATTCTAAAAAGTAGGCTACAAAACATCGAGAATAAACTGGAGATACGACTTCATGAGCTCCAGACACTTGCGAAGAAAATGTTGGACACGACACGAAAGCAGAAGAATGTCAACTCCGCCATTAAGGAGGGGCTTCCGAAATTTGTCGAGGGCCTGGAAGCCCTAGACGACATTCGGTAAGCTTGTCGGGAAATACGGGGAAATCGGACGGCTCTGAGGCGCCGCTATTTACTACGGCGGAGCTGGAGTGAGCGGTACGCTCCATCAAAAATAAGAGGGCGCCAAGGCCGGATGGTCTTCCGGTTGAGATGCTGAAGGCGATGGCTAGGAGCCATCCTGAGCTCTTACTTAGCATGTACAATTCGTGCCTTAAAGCGGAGATATTCTATTCCTGCTGGAAGGAGGCGAGACTTGTGCTGATAAGCAAGGGGAAAGGACCATTAGATGCTCCGGCATCGTATAGACCCCTGTGTATGCTGGAAACTGCCGGGAAACTCCTGCAGAAACTAGTGAGACCCCGCCTCCAGGCGGCGCTAGCAACACCCTGCGACCTCTCCGAGAGGCAGTTTGGCTTTCGAAGAGGAAGGTCCACCATTGACGCTATCCATGAGGAAGTGGAGGCGGAGCACTGAGAGGTGAAATCATTTTTCCCGCCCCGTATGTCTCCTGGTGACACTAAATGTCAAAAATGCCTTCAACTCGGTCAGATGGAAGGACGTGCTGGGGGCACTGGAACGGGACTTCAAGGTACCTACACCGAATTATCGGAGACTACCTGAAGGACCGCTTCATACTACGATACGGCGGAGGGCTCCAAGCGGAATGAGTTAACATCTGGGGCAGCTTAAGGCTCCATCCTAGGACACGATCTATGGAATATTTCCTACGACGGAATCCTTTGATTGGGTATGCCGGAAGGCTGCTTCCTGATCGGGTACGCGGATGTCGTGGCGGCTGTCATTATTGCTCGCAGTATGACGCTAGCACAGACGCGACTCGATCAGGTCATGCGTTGAATACGCCATTGGATGGGCGATCATGGGCTGAAATTAGCGGAGGCCAAAACTGAGGTCGTGCTCCTCACGAAGAAGCACATACTGACAGCGCAACCGCTGAAAATTGGTGAGGTGTCGGTACAGACGAACAGATGCTAGATACAAAGCTCACCTTCTAGGAACAAATTCGGAGGTCCGTGGACAAGGCGGCGGTGGTGGCGCCTTCTCTTTGCAGGGTCATGGTCAACGTGGGTGGAGTACGTCCCTGCATCTCAGGCGGTTGCTACTGCGGCGCTGCCGAGTCCGTGATGCTTTACACGGCTGAAGTTTGGGCCGACGCGTTGCGTTACGAAATGTATCGCATGGCGGCTGTACAACGGAAGTTCGCACTTCGTATAGCGTGTTCGTATCGCACGGTCTCGGAAGCGGCATCCCTAATGATCGCCAGGGTAATCCCGGTCGATCTCCTGGCCCAGGAGCGGAAGTCCGTCTACTAGATAAAGGGAATTCTTAGCCAACCCGAGGGGAAAAAGCGGGCCAGAGAGCAATCCTTGGCCTGCTGGCAGGATGGGTGGGAGCAGGAAACGCGCGGAAGGTAGACTACCAGACTGATAAGCCAAGTGGGTCCGTAGATCGGTCGGCAGCACGGAGAGGTAAATTACTATTTCACCCAGTTCCTGACTGACCTGCACAGGATGGGCAAGGTGGCAGACCCCAGTTGTATATACTGTGGGTTAGCCAAAGACGACGCCCACGTCGAAGGGTAACCCCGGAAGGCATCGTCTCGGGCCTGCTCGCCAGCATCGAGAGCTGGGGGAGGGTCGCCAACTTCGCCGAGGATATTCTGAAGCGAAAGAAGGCGGACCTCCCCTAAGGCAAGCATGAAATTACGTTTTCATTTAAATAAGAAGTGTGCCCCGATGGCAAACACCCTGGTCCTTTGCTCGAAGTAATGCCATAGGCGGATTCCGGGGCGGGGTTTGGAGCCAGGGAGAAGAGGTCCCCTCGATGCACTCCCGCCGACTCTGGTCTACAGTTTTAACTGCGGGGCGCAGTCGGCGAGCATTGATCAAGGGGGTGAGGTTTTAGTGGGTAGACCGGCACTTTCCACACACCAGGGGGCCGGTCCCCTCACGATCTATTAAAGATTTCCTCGCTCCTCTAAGAAAAAAATTATTATTATTATTATTATTATTATTAAAACAAAAGTGAAGTGAGCGCTGTGAAAAAGTAGTTTTATTCTGTATTGAAAAGTTCAAACTGAACAAGAGAGAATAAAATCTAAGCAGATAATTTTAATATGATCCAAAAATCGATACCGCTTGTTAACTGTGATGAACTCGTGACCAATGAAAAAGGAAAGATGCATTGAGCTTCTGTATTATTCACAGTGTACCTTGTTCATTTATGACAATATAAATATTATTTATGTATAAGTATTGTAAGTACTTAATATATTAAATTAATTATTTAATCCTCTTCTTTAATACAGTGGCATTGTATTTAATACTTTTTAGATAAAATGATTCAAATAACTCATTTAGAGTTACATAATATCATTAGACAAAATGAAGAAATAACAAATGAATCTGAAAAAGCAGTAGTAAGCAATTTTGTAAAAACATTAGTAAAAAAAGATTTCTATTAGAAGTATTATCTATGTTAATAGATTTATCTACAGAGAACAGCCAATTAGAAAATATATTAACAGATTCTGAACCCTCAGATTCAGAATAGAAAGAAAATAAATAAATATTATATTTTTATTTTAATTTTATTTTAATATTTTTATTTTTAAATACATTTAAAAAAAAAGCTGTCGGATATGGGCGCCTTTCTGTGAAAATTTCAGTTGAATAACCCTTCAACATGAAAAGTATACTTCGACCTAAGGGTCAAGGCATGACAAACATTATTAATTTTATCAATTTATTACAAAAAAAAGGAAAAATCCGTATTTCCTTACACTTAAATGTATCTGGGGTAATCTTGAGTGTTCTGTTGCATAAATAATAGTGTAGAATTTCAAGAATATATACTAATTAAGTAGATTAAGCATCTACGAATTGTAAAAGAATTTTAGTTTTATTTACGCATGACATATTGTCAAAGGTGTAAAATAATTTAAAAAAAACGTACAAATTTACTATTTTCTTAACTTCATAGTTGAAATGTAAATTGTACATCGATATTTTCATTTAAACTAATGCAGATTATCATGCACAAATATATTAAGAATACAAAACTGATTATTATGTTAGAAAAAAAGGAAATTAAAAAAAATGTATTTTGGTCGCCTAATCGGCGATTTTACAGCAATGTGCGCCGTCCCCGGTCCGGAGGACCTACTGGGCCGGATTCCTGAAGAAAAGGCAATGCGAGGAAGCGCCACTCCCTCTGACGAAACAAAGGGAAACGCTGTCTCCTCTAACTCGCTGCCAGAGAACTCCACGGTGGATCCTCTGGCTTATGCGTGGCAGTGCAGCGCCTGGAGGTTTAATTATTGTGAAGCCACCGCACAGTTCTTCTAGGTAATGAAAATAAGCTTAAAAATCCCGCTTCAACTGAATTTGCACGAAAAACTTTTTTTTAAAATACTAAAACATAGCTGAAGCGATGAGGAATGAAGATCTGGTATACTAGAGCTCGATCGAAATTCGTGGCAATCACACCAAGCCACCAAATTAATGAAAAATAAATAAAAATTTTTTTAATATAACTGAGAAACCGCGCGGACGTATTAAAAAAAATAACCCCACCAACCATTAACCCCCCTTCAATCTTGAAAAGTCGATTTCCCCCGTTTTCCACGTAAAATTACTAAAGAAATAGTCATTCTAGTCACTAGACACCACATGTGTCTCGCCTTAATCGTCTCGGAAATTTGCTTTGTAGATATTATTTTTCCAAGATGTCTCAGAAACTGGCATCAATGGATGCATTGTTAGTTTCCAGGATTATACATTGAGTTTCATTGTAGAAAAATTCGGGAAACATGTATATATATATACGGCTTCGCCGTTATATTAAAAACATTTTAATTTATTTTTCATTAATTTGGTAACTTCGAGTAATTTCCACGAACGCGACTCGCTTCAGAAGAAGCACGTGTATTGCCATCTGGATGGCAACTTCCCGCACTAGTGCGGAAACTAGATTACTTTGCACATTCGCGCGAATATTCAGTTTTCACAATGAAAATAGGTAACAAAAAGGACATTTTCCATTTATGAGTAAAAAAAAAACTTTTTGCCATTTTATCAAGGCTTGCAGCCAGAGGCTTGGAAAAGCAGAGTTACTAATTTAAAAATTAATTATATTATTATTATAAGTTTAATCATTGTTATATATTTGAAAATAAGTATTTAAAAAAATTTTGGCAGCGTCCCTCTGTAGGATCATGGTCAACGTTGGCGAACCACATCAGGAGGCTGCTACTACGCACCACTGAGTCTGTGATGCTTTATAAAGAAGAAGTCTGGGCTGACGCGCTGCGATACGAGATGTATCGAAAAGGCATGACGCGGTACAACGGAGATACGTTCTTCGTGTTGCGAGTTTGTATCGGACGGTCTCCGAGGCGGCTTCTCTAGTGGCTGTCAAGGTCATTCCCATAGACCTTCTAACTCAGGAGCGGAAGTTCATCCATCAGATAAAAGGGACTCTTAGACAAGCCGAAGCCAAAAGGCGGGCCAGGGAGCAATCCTTGGCCTGCTGGCAGGACCGATGGGAACAGGAAATGTGCGGAAGCGCCTGGCTTATTAGCCTGGCGGTGGTGCAGTTATATGCAAAAATAAAGCATTAAAACTACGTTCGAGGTATATATTTCTACGTTTACTGTATATATGTGCAACATAATAGTACTTCTTAACATACGGTTGCGTAAAATTCGATTTTACGCATTTTAAAATGTTTTAAAATCGTGTTTACGATCCTTATATCAAAAACTATTGCTCGACACACGTAAGAAATATAATTCTCGGAAGAGGTAAGTTTAGTACCCCAGCGAAGCTTTTTTTTCCTTAAAAAAAAAAAAAAAAAAACTGTTATTCGTAATTACAGAAGTACTAATAAATCTTACTAATGAATATTAAGTAAAATAATAAAGTTTAATAAATATTTCAATAATAAAATTTGATAAAAAAATAATAGTTTACTAACGCTTAAGATTTCGTATTAGATTTATTGGAAGAGGTTAAATTGTCACATTGTTCCAAATAGTCTTTCCGTTTTCGAAGAGGTCGACCTCGATGACGCATTTTTCTGCAATATTAAGGAAGTCAAATATTACACATAAGATTTATACGGTATATTGTAGACGAGGGTGCAAAATAGATGTTTTTCGATATTCAAAAATCACCTTAGTGCACTTATACATACATTATTTTCTGGAATAAGTGTAAGCAATTTATATCAAAATAGTATCTGAATAGGGTACGCGAATTACTGCATCTACACACTATGCAGGCATGATAAATAGAACTTCGCGCACAGTTATTTAAAATAATTCATTATGCAATAAATTTGCAATGCAGTGCGATCTTATAGTTCCAATTTATCGTGTATGCACATAACGTATGAGAAGATTATAAAATTCATATTTCGGGTATCCGTAAGTTTCAGTACGAAATCATTGAATTTAGAGCTTCAACGTAGCTCAATCATTTAAGCACGTAAGATTTAAATAAAGCAATCACATTTAAACGTATCGATGTATTTATAACAAAAGCTAAAATAACTCTGACTCATGTACTGTTTGACACCTTGTTCTATTCTTACAAGTGTTATGTGTTATGAACTTGGTCATGTTGTATACGTATACATTGAGAAAACTATTGAATTAATAAAATATATTACTAAATTAATGACAAGGAAAAAACAAAATTTCACTCATGAAATATATCATTAAATCAACGAGAATTCTATTAAATTAATGATATCGAAATTATTTTGGTAAAATATTTCATTAGAATAATCATACTATTTTAGCAACATCGCGTAATTAAAATAGTCATCAACCTAAATAATCGTATTTTTAACTTGATAACATATTTTATGAATGCAATCACAAAAATTATTAAATTTTTTCGTATTAATTTTCTCTCATATTATCAAATAGGATGCTAAAATAATAAATATAAAAAAATATTTTAGTAAACTAAATTTCAATTTCTTATAATTTTGATAATCACCATTTAATAAGACTAATTATTTTGCATCTTCAAATTGAATCTTTATATTATTATCTTAAAAAATCTTTCGTGAAAACAATAAAATCAACTCTGAAATTGCAATAATTCTATGAAATTAATTAATTTGTTGTAAGATAACTACGTGAATATTTAAATTGAAGACAAGGAGCAACTAATCGAATGAAATAGTACTCATCAAATTTAAAGAAATTTGATATTTATTTTATACTAAAATATATTTTAAAATTAATTATTTTAGTATTCCATTTAATAATACGAAAGCACGTTAAATTAATAATCAAAAATTTGATTATTTCTGCCTGCATTCGTTCAATATGTTTTCAAGTTAAGCTTATATAATTTTTAAAATGATAATGTCGAGTAACTAAAATTGTAGATTCACAGTCCTACCTATAGATGGCTGCTAGTTGATTTGCAAACTTGCAAGTGCCCAAAATAAGCTTAATTATTATATAAGAGCGAGCTTAAAGACAGCACTTATAACTGATGTAAACGTTGATGTTACGACAAAGCGTTCGATAGCAAGTTGTGTAATTTGCGTAGGGATATCGAAATAATTAATATATGTAATTATCTACATTATATTAAAGTTCGTCCGTCCGGATTATATTATTATTTCTATATTACTATATTCCCTATTTATTATTATCAATATATTATTATATTATTATAAAATATTAAAGTATATATATTATTATATTATACAGTGACCCGGAAATGAATAAGAACTGAACCGGAAGTGGACCGGAGGTGAACCGGAAGTGAATAAAAAGTGAATCGGATTATATAATTATAAAATTATATATTATTTTATAATGATATCAACTGATTACACGAGCGAGCTTCAGCGAGCGAGTTTTTTGCTAGTGTAATAAATAAAACATGTGAGCAACTAAAATATGATATACATTAAAAAATATAATAATAATAAATATGTAAACTGTTAATTTTAGAGTAGCAACAAAAACCTCGCTCGCTAACGCTCGCTCGGTAGTATTTCGGTCTTTCTCCTGTTGCATTAGTAAATTTTAAATATGTCCTTTTCATAGATACAATCTGCAAGATTTGATTTTTGTGAATTAAAATTCTGAAAAATATAATGTAATCTTTTTTTAACTAAGGAACAACAAAAAATTAAAAACTTTTTAATTAACAGTTAAAAAGTTATCTGTGTTTAAACAAAAATCGACTTTTCTTAGCTTTTTGTTAAAAGAGCTCATAACTTGTGAAAAGTTGAGAGTTAGGCTGAACATACGTGGCTTGCTTCATATTTTAACATTAAAAAACATCTGAAAGTTTGAACAAAATCGGTGACCCAAACAAGTGATACTGTTCTGTTTAGTCGTGCTTTTAACATTCTGTCACAAAAAGCTGGTAATAATTGTCTGAAATCTCCTGATACAATTACAGTTTTACCTCCAAATGACTTCTTTACACCACATATATCTTGAAGAAGAAGATCGACTGTTTCGAAAGCTAATTATACTTATGTTATTGAGTCCCAAAAGCGAGGACTTCCACACATGCATATGTTATTATTTTTAGACAAAAATGATAAACTCGACATTCCTTATAAAGTTGATGAATTAAGTGCGGAAATACCAAATGAAGCTATTTACCCAAATTTATATAATATTGTCAAACAATTTATGATTCACGGTCCTTGTGGAGAACAAAATTTAGACTCTTCTTGTATGGATAAAAATACAACAAAATTTTCCAAAAGATTTTAAATGCATAACAAGTTTCAAATCGAATGGGTATCCATTGTATACAAGGAGAAATGAATGTATTTAGTAAATCCAAAATTCCGAAAACGATATTTTTATTCGATCATTACTTTTACACGTCAAAGGAGCAACTTCATTTGAAGACTTATATACTATTAATGGTACAGTGTATAATACATTTCATGAAACTGCTATAGTTAAACAGCTGATTAACACAGATGAAGAATGGGATAGATGTTTGACAGAAGCATCGCAAGTACAGTTTCCTAATGCACTTTCTGAATTATTTGCTTTTATTTGTGCTTTTAATATTATTTCATATTAATACACGAGATTTATATAAAAACTACAAAAATAAATTTTACAATTTAAATATGAAAAAACCATTGGTGAAAATTAAGCACTTAATTTAATTGATAAAAGATTAAATGTTAATGGATATTATGTAAATGATTTTAATTTGCCTGGAATAAGCACATATATAGAAGAATATAATAATGAAACAATATTTGATGACGATTGCAATATACTCAATGAATTGCAAAAAGAAATATATTGTTTAACAGCTAAGCAGAAACAAATATTTGATGTTACTATAGAATGCTTAAAAAACAAAAAAAAAAAATAAATTAAAAGTGCATTTTCATTGATGATCCAGAAGGAAGTAGAAATAGTATTTACTTAATTTTTTGATAGACTATTTAAAGTCTTACAATATAAATTATGTGTGTATAGCTTGGGCAGGCATAGCAACAAATTTGTTAAAAAATGGAAAAACGGTGCATATCACATTTAAATTACCGCTAAAAATAACGGAGTGAACAACATGTAATGTGAAACCTAACTCTAAAGATGGCACAAAATTGAAGGAAATACAAATAATAATATTTAAGTCTAGATACAGCAGAAGATGATAATGAAAAAAATTTAGATATTATGTTGCCAACAGAATTCCTGAATATGATAACTCCTAATGAGCTCCCGCCACATAAATTAAAGTTGTAAGTTGGTGCTATTATAATCCTTTTAAGAAATATGAATTTGAATGAAGGTCTTTGCAATGGGTCATTACTTAATTATTATATTCAAGCAGAAATTGAAAGTGGTACAAATATCGGTAAATTAGTTTTCGTACCGAGAAAATGTTTAGCGACATCTAAGGAAGACGTACCAATATGCGCCCAAAACAATTCCCTATAAGATTAGGTTTTGCTATGACTATTAATAAGTCTTAAGGGCAATAATACGATTAAGTTGGCATTTATCTACCATCACCTGTTTTTAGTCATGGACAATTATACGTTGCTCTTTCAAGAGCAAGGAACAAGAAAAATTTAGTTATTACTTAATAATGCTATAGTAAACGGAGATAAAAATAAAAATTAAATGACAATTTACTCTAAATCATTGTATATAAAGAAATATTGTAATTTAATTAAAAATAAAATAAAATAAATAAAAAAATCAGCACTAAAACTAATGCAGCGCTGAACTTTAGCGTAAAATAATTAAAAACGGGCTGCAGCATTAACAGTAATGCAGCGCTGAACTATAACGTCAAATAATTAAAAATTGACTGAAGAATTACTGTTAATGCAGCGTTGGAAAAAAAATAAATGACTCCCGAATACTTCACCTTACTAGCACGTCCTTGTCGTGCGAGTCAGGCAACACATTCCAGTGGCTAACGCTGGGAGAATTACAATTAATTTATTTATTTACATAGATGATTTCTAGGTGACCCCCAGATTGATGTGACATCATCTACGAGAAAGAGCACCAAGTACACATTCGATATAACGAAAATCCCGATCACACCCCGTAGATGATGTCCAGGTGTCAGATTGACCTGCAAGTCGACGGTGTGCATTATCTACAGGAAGGAACGGTAAAAAAGGTCCCTCTCATTCGTAAAAAATTATATATTTTTTACGAATGAGGATTATTATAATAAGGATTGTCAAGGAAAATACCCCTGTACCCAATAGAACTATTTCAAAACAGGTAAATTTGAAAGTTCCATTATCACTTCAAACTAAAAAAAGAACTTTGATTATTCTGTTTCAGGTCTTATTTAGCCATGATTTTGAAGTGCGTTTTTATATAGTTGTGTTTTAAATGATATTTTAAAAGTGCAATAGGTGCAATAAGTACTGTTACAGATATGTAATTCTAAGTCCTATACCAGCATTGTCTGATACTACATACATTATGCTACTTTTAACATCATGCGCATGGACCACTATAAACGTCCACTTATTGAAGAGAGAATCATCATGCAGATATTAGTTTATAGTAATGTTCTTTGTCAATAGTTAATTCAGTGCTTCAATGACAGGGTTCGACAGAGAGGTAAAAGAGAACAATCATGTTAGTTTATCTTCATGACATTGGAGTATAATAAGAAGAACTTAATCATATTTGTTGCACTTTCAAGAAAACTAGTGGTAATTATAGTTTAAAAATTGTGTTGATCCGGGTGAACATTTTTAGAAAAAAACAAATTCTGTTATTGTTGTTTCTTGAAAACTTTAGTTTTTTGAAGTTTGGCGTAAGCCCCAGAGTGAACGGATAGATGGATTGTCATCTAATGGGGGATAAAATTTTTGTTTTTTATCTTTTTCCAGACTGAAGCTGGTTTTAAGTTGAAATATTTTGGTTAATTATTTTTAAGTTAAGAAAAATTGAGAAAATTCATGAAATTTGTTAAAATTAATCATTTTTTTTCAGTTTTTCTTAATTTAAAAATAATAAACCATAATATTTCAACTTAAAAATAGCTTCAATCTGGAATAATATAAAAAAAAAAGATTTTAAGCCCTTTTTGATGACAATATGTCTATCGGTTCAGTCTGAAACTTATGCTAAAGCAAAAAAATTGAGATAGCTATATCTCTGGATCAAATGGGTCTACAGAGTACGGTTTGGGCCCCAAGGATTGTTTGTTTCAGGTCTTTTTAAAGGCAAATGATAGGTATAATACCCTCTTAATAGACCCTTCGAAAATTTTGTTCATTCTACCTTATCTCGAGCTATTTTCGAGAAAAATAATATGAATATTTATAAATCCAATTTACTTAAAAAAATTATACGCTCTCTTTACTCTATGCCATGGCAACGGATATCTATTGGTTGCTATAGGTTGATGGCTATGGCAACCAATCGCTAATCGTCTATATATATATATATATATATATGTATATATAAACCTCGGCTTCGCCTCGGGCGTCATATCACGTTCGTGCGAAAGTTCCATTTTCCTCCCTTGTAAGAAAATCTGTTATTTCACGTCTTTTTTGTTAGAATAGTGGAATACTTTTTTCGCCTGCGAAACCAAAACTACAATTCATGTTCGTTTTAGTCCGTCATAATCCTAGACGATCAAAAAGATTTTACACGAACGAAGGTAAAAGAACAAAATTTTTAAAATAGAATAGAACGATTTTTATCTTCAATACGATGTCTCCTGGCTTTTTGGTAATATTATTTATTCACTATTCAAATTTCAGCCAATTTCCTCGAAAAGCACTGGAAATATAAATGTTTAAAATTGGTACGTTTTATACAGTTCCTTGTGGAAAAAGGTGCCATACAAAATCTTTTATCGAATCGTGATAAAAATCGGTCAATGCAAACTGCACAAAAAACTAAAACATTATTCTTAGAAGTATAACAAGTGATTACAAATCGAAATCAAAACTTTTACCCGAGAAATTTTCGAAATATTATGTTAAAAAGTTTTTTTTCACGGCATACTGACTGCGTAACGTGAGGAAGCAGCGAATGGTGGGGGAGAGAGAGTGAAGTAGCGGTAACTAATTAAATAAATATGTTTATACATTTTTTTTTCTAGGAATAATAATGCTTACAAACTATTTTTTACGCAATTAAGGGGGTTATATACCGAAAAAATTTCAAAAAATCAATTTTTGTATTTGATTTTTTGATTCTATACTTTATTCAAAACTTAGAAAAAATTTTTCGGGCACAAATTTAAAAAATTTTAAAAGTTATAGCTTAAAATGTAATTTTCTAACAATATTCAAATGAACATTTGTTAAGGGGGTTCTATACCCATCGTTGATATAGTTTTAAATGACCTGTAAAAGAGAAATTTAAATTAATAATAGTTTATACTATCTATATATTAAAAATATAGCTAATTCTGAATCAAATGAGCCGAGAC
>JAWWML010017814.1:0-20735 GCA_035047165.1 Ormyrus rosae
AATATTTTTATCACCTTAAAAAAAATTCATGAAAATTGCTTCATTTTGGCTCTTCTACAGGGATTGCCCCCCTTAAAATGAGTTTTATCACATCATCTGTGTTTCAGAAACTTGGCTTTCACCCGAGATATCAGATGCTTTAGTCAGAGTAGATGGTTAGAACATCATCAGAAATGACAGACTTGACAAAAGGAGGGGGGAGGTATTGCCGTATATGTCACTCAAAGTCTTCAAATTAAAATTGTAACGACCGCGTAGTCGCACCACCCTGAAGTTGGTAGTAACTTCAGGGCGGAGAACAATTGTAGAATGAGCCGAACGCGCGAGCAGTCCAGATTCCGTTCCGCATCCGCGACCCAATTTATGAGTGGCAAATAGTGCCAACAATAGGTCAGCAACTGAGAGCTGACATCACAATTGCATGGGAACCCATGAAATTTCCATGGGGTTAGCAATCCGGGTTTTCTTGGCATGGTTTGTTTGCTCTCGGTCGATTATAGGGCTGGACAAAGTTTGAAGTGTGTGCGACGTTTGCGCCACCTGGAAACCGAGATTTTGTCCAGACCATTCTTCGCCGTTCAATTGCGCATCAGCCTTAAGGCTAGATAGCCCCTACCATTCCGACGCCGAGCGCACCTTCTACGCATGCGCGGCCCCTATATAAGGAGCCGCCGATCCCGGAGCAAGTCAGTCCGCCTCGGGCCGAGCTCCGGAGCAGTCGTGAGCCTACGAACGCTCCTGAGCTTCCGACAGGATAATTACATCTACGTGAGCCTACGTGATGTACTTATCCTACACCGAGGATTCCTCACCTGAATCCTAACCTTTTCCGACCGACATAGTTCCTGGCGAAGACCTTCTCCAACCTCCGTCCCAACACCCACCGGGGGTAAAACACATTCCGGCGTTTGCTCCATGTCTGCGTGTCGGGAGCAATACGAAACCGCGTTTGCTTCAGCACAGCCGTACCGTTTACCGGGAGTCATCCATGTAACCGCGTGCTCCACGTCCGTATTTACCGTAGCTTTAAGTCCGATTTACCGTAGCTTTAAGTTTGTCTTGATGAATATTATTTCTTTGATTACTTTGTACTTAATTTGATACGTTATTAAGAATATACTCATTTAAATCTAATTCTCTCTCTGATTCATTTGGCGAATCCAATTTCACTCTCCCTTCCCGCTGAAATCCTATCCGGAATTTCTTTTACTTGAAATTGTCACAATTTCTGGTAAAATCCTTGTAGTTCGTCTGTATCGTCCACCTAAGGCTATCTACCCTATGCGATTTGAAGAAAAAAATCTTCAGAAATATTCTGGATATAATCACTTGATCGTAATAGGGAACTTTAACATTGATCGAAGAACAACTTATAGCAAAAAAACTTAATGATTTTATAGAATCATCAAATATGTCACTGATCCAATCACTACCAACTCATCATCTTGAAAACTCCGCATCCTTGATTGATGTTACGTTACGTAATCTTTGCAAAATTAAAATAACGTAGTTTTAGAGAATTATTAATTATGAGCTCGATATTATTTCTAAGGATAAAATAAATTTAATAAAGCCCGTAAGCGCACATGTGGGAATGCGGTTCGAGAACTTTCCGTTGCCGAAATCCGAGTAGCTTTTTCCGTCAGTGCCTGGAACAAAAGCCCACAAAGTGCGATTGTAGTCCGGGTGCCAACGAAAAAAGTCTAAGTCCAATAGGCCCAGAATGCGCTTGTGTCGCACTTACAGGCGGTTGACACTTGGCCTTGCGCGCACGAGGAGGCTGCGTCGGCAAAAACCCATAGCACCCTGTCAGGAGAGAACCTCTCTTGCCTAATGCAGGGGAAACGGAGGTGCTGCAGGAATTGAAAACTTCTCTCTCTTTAGTTGAAGCCTTCATCTCGATCCCGAAACGTCGAAGTTTTTACTCTCTCGTTTTTGCTATTGCAGTTCCATAGGAACTTTTTTTTTAAATTGCGAAATATTGCGTTGATTATAAGTAGGCTTGTGTTCAGCTAGATAATAGAAAATAATAAGATAGATAGATAGATAGATTTATTTGTCCAAGGACTCATGGTCCTGTATGGCCAACGCCGTAAGCATACATGAAAGTATATAATGTATAATGTATAATGCACATGTCGGGTCATGTCCGCGCGGTAACGAAAAATTACAAGCTTATAACTTAAAACTACGTACAAAGGATAAAACTTAAATGCAAGAAGTATGTAAAAATAAAGATAAAAAAATATAAAATACATAAAAATAAAAACAAAATAAAAATAAGTGCTTAACTAACTACGTATCACAGATTTAAAATATAACACATTCTTACAATTCGAGCGCATGCGAGAGGAAGAACTTTTTAAGAGAGTCTTTAAAAACTGGCCTACAGTATTGACACCTCAAATCGTGAGGTAGAAGGTTCCACAGTCTCGCGGCGTAGACATAAAAGGCAAATTGCCCTGTCGAAGTGGTGCAGCAAGGGATACAGAGATCAAAGCGCGATGCACCTCTACGATTAGAGACCTCCTTAAATTGGAACTTAGCAGCTAGGTAGCGAGGCTCATGCATTTTTAATATATTCGCCAAGGAAGAAAGGACGATGAACTGCAAACGGTTTTTGAATGGCATTACTGCACACCTACTAAATTCGGCCGAAATGTGATCGGATTTTCTTTTCCCTGTAACGAAATGCAAAGCAGCGTTCATCACGCTTTGCATCCTTAACGAAAGTTCACCCGAGAGGCCGGAGTATAAGGCGCATCCATAATCAATTTTCGACAAAACTAACGCACGAATGACCGTAAGTTTCACAGGCCTCGGTATCGCGTCGCCGCACTTTTTGAGCCAATTTAAGGCAGCAAAACGACTGCTTTTGGCAGACATGCAGTGAGTGTCAAAGGTTAACTTACTGTCAATTGTAACCCCCAAGAGTTTCAGGGTTCTCTCCGGAACAATCACTTGTCCCCCGATCTTAATAGGAGGTAGGGAAAATGAGCCGAGTCTACTAATAAAGCCTCGACTGCCGATCCAAATCGACTTGGTTTTACTGGCATTAATGGTTAAACCGTTTGAAAGGGCCCACAAGGATGTACTGTTCAGATCAGCATTCAATCGCTTCAAGTTCTGCGAAGCGGCAGCGAGTATAAATGGAAAAATCGTCTGCATACAAGTGGTAAAGACAGAAGTGTAGACAACTAGGCAGATCATTAATGAAAAGCATAAACAGTAGAGGGCCAAGAATGGTGCCTTGTGGGACGCCCATTTTACGTTTTCGCGGGCATGAGGGCCCATACTGGGAGTCGACTACTGATTGCGTCCTATCCGAAAGGAAGGACTTTATCCAGCCGGCAGCTGGAGCCGAAAGTCCCAAAGCTCGAAGCTTATCGACCAGCAGATCAGGATTGACCCGATCGAAGGCTTGCGAGAAATCAATAGAAACTAAAAGGGTAATCATCTCGTTATCGATTCCCTCCTTGAAATCGTCGACAATTTTTAAGAGCGCTGATTGTGTGCTGTGATGTCTTCTGAATCCTGACTGAAACTTATCAATCAGGTCTCGATTAGCAATAATAGACATCAGCTTATTGCAGGCTATTGTTTCCAGGATTATCGAATCGGCGCATAAAATGCTGATGGGTCTCAGATCTTTGGCTTCAAGAACCGGATTCTTTTTAGGCAGGGGCCTCACAATTGCATGCTTCCAATGCCGTGGAAATTGCCCAGATTGAAGCGAGCAGTCAAAAATATGAATCAGAATTGGAAAAGTAACCGACAAGCTGCGCTTCAAAAGCGAAAGCGGGATGTTATCGGAGCCCACTGCGTTTGATCGAGAATGATTAATAGCTCGGATAAATTTCTCATGTTCAACGTGTGAGAAAAGCCTCTCATTCGGGTCAACGGCAGCAAAAGAGAGCGCTGGGGGGTCACCGAAATTATAGTCGCCGATGAAGAAACGGTTTAAAGTGTCCGTATCACATGGGAGAGAGGGAAGGTATCCATTATTGCTTCGCACACCGAGCGAATCAATCACCTTCCAAAGTAACCTGCTGTCCTTACAGTTCATGAGCCTAGCTTTCGAGTACCTAAATTTAGCGTTGCGGGTGAGTACTTGGACACGATTTCGCAGGGCCTTAAATTTCTCTCGATCGGTGGTGCGTCCGAATTTTTTAAATTTGCTATATGCCTTATCTCTTTTTTTAATAAAAGCTATTATATTGTCATCGAACCATGGAGGACAAGACCGTCTTTTCTTTCTCGTTACAAACGAGGCGTAACGATCATAAGCGCCAATGAGTGCATAAGAGAGCATCTCCGCCTTTATATCGACTGACGGCTGCAGGAAGAGGGCACCCCAGTCCTGAGCTTGCAAATCACGAAGAAAAGCATCAATGTCGAATGCTCGAAGATCACGAAAAGTGATAAACTGGGATCTGTGCTGCGGGATCTCGAATCGTAAAGTGACTAGAAGTACGTTATGCTTAGCAATAGCAGGTACTTCGACTTGCGCAAAGCGATCGACTTTGCTTAAATTGGTAACGCAGATGTAGTCAATTGTCGAGGAAGAAGTCTCTGTCTGGTACGTGGGGGCAAACGGAATAGCTTCTAATCCGAAAGTTCGAAGAGAAGAACTTAGGATTTTCTTGGGCGTCGAGGTGCCATGCCATTTAATATTTAGATCGCCTAGAAGTAAAATCTCGTCATACCCCCCAGCACAGCTAAAAATGGCATCGTCGAAGTCAGACCAGTAGCCTGCTTTAGGTGGATTATAAGCGGCTGCCCATAGTATTTTCGTGGATGGTAACGAGATTTCTGTCAATAGCAGCTCTGATCTAAGAACAAACTTAGAGCCATGAAATGAAGCTCCGACGAGCCGTGAACGGATGTTTGAGCGAACATACAGTGCGACTCCACCGCCCTCTTACCTCTACGGCAATTTTGATAAAAAGTGTAGCCCTCGACGTCGTAGATACGAGTATCCGCGTCGGCCTGAAGCCACGTTTCGCTGATTGCTAAAATATGCAAGTCGTAGTCAAGCAAAACCTTATGCACCTCACATACATGCGCTACAAGCGATTGGGCATTTACGTGACAAATTCTAAGTTCAGTTTCCATAATCGATAGTGTCAATTTTGCGTAGCTGGCTGGCACGTAAAATAGGGCAGTGTTTTTTGTCGAGAGCAGCGTGTGAAAAGTCAATATACACTAGCTCAAGGCACTTAAAGCACTGCAAAACAGTAACGTGATCTGCGAACTTACAGGAAACCATGCCAATAAAAATCTTTCTCACAGAAAAAAGTAAATTTCTAATACGAGCACTAACTTCCACAACGACGGAGCGAGACGCCCTTTTATCTCTGGATGGATATAGGTATACTATCTTAACCTCATTGACGTCTGAATCACTAAGATTTTGCTTAATAATACACTCCTTAATGTACTCTGCCGTAAACCAAGTAGGCACGTTTTTTACAATAATGCGAGGAGCAAGTTTTATATCGGGTTTTAATTCTAGCCCTACACTCGCGAGCTTGCTGCTTAATTTCTGCTTATCGACAGAATCCGCGTCAATAGTGACAGATTTATTGGCACTGAGCGAGATGCGATTTACTTTAAGGTTAACTTCGAACGGGTTAACCGAACTCATAAGTTTGGCTTTAACCGACGCGGTAGATGCAAAACTACTATCAGTGGACTCCACGCGTCCGATCACAACTCGCCGAGACGGGACTACACGCTCTGGTTTGCCGCGATCCACGAAAACTTTGTTAACAGGCGCATTTGCTACCACAGAGGGCATATCAACATCAGCGGCTTTTTTTGTTAAGGATTCGGTGGCTTTGCAAACCTCATCGCAAGCCCGAGACAGAAAATCACCAGCCGTATTGTTGATGCTGTCCACTGCAAGCTTACACTTGTAAGCCATCGCAATTTCCAAGATCGCATGACCGAACGAGATTACTGCATCGCGTATTAATTTAGTTCGCTGTGTGTCCCTTTCGGTAGCTAAATTTTTAATTAGCACTTCACGGTCTTCTTTCACTCGGTTTAGCAGCTCGACGACTTCGTCAGCTGTTAACATCTTGGCTGTGGGATCGTTGGCTTTTCCTCTTTTTCTTTTCTTCTTCGTACTCCCATCGCCGATAACGTCGGCTTCTACCGAGTCCATCGACACGTCACTCAACACTTGGCAAAATTCACAACAGGTGTCGGTAACAGCTTTTGATTCGATGATTTCGATGATTTGGCTGATTGAGGCAAAAGTGAGGTTATCCAAGATAGCCAATGCAAAAATTGAGATTTGCAAGTGATTGCGTACCTTCCACCACGAGAAAATTGGAAAAAGTGGTGGAGGTAAAAAAAGCGCATACCTCACGTGCAACAAAAAAGTCCGAAGGCACAAGAGCGGCAGAAAAAATCAAAAAGAAAACGGAGCCCAACTGCCAAGCAGCTAGTTGTACTCACCGGAAGAGAGAGAGAATGAGAGAGAGATAGAAAGATAGATAGATAGATAGATAGATAGATAGATATTTGTAACAGAGTACAAAAGGGATACATAATACAATTTGAACCAAAGTAAAAAGTTAGGCCAGTTTGATGTATTCCATATTACCAATAATGTTAATCGCATAGTAAAAATATAGTTTAAATATATAAATGTATCAATAACGGTAACTGCAAAATATACCCAAAATATGTTAGTAGATAAATAATCTTACAAGGAAATCACATTTTAAAAAAGTAATGAAATCAAAGTAAAACAGTCAAGTTTCCAATTCATAAATATTTTAATAACCAAAATTACAACTTATATCCAAAATGACCTATTTCACACTCATGCATGTCAATCAAATACTTTACTTAACTATTTTACACTACAATGATTTGTTCTATTCCTAACAAACTAATTTTTACGAAAGAATTTATGTAGACTTTATGAAATACATTGATCAATTACAAATAAGTCTCATGATACTTACTACGTAACTTGCCAGGCCCGTTTCATTTTGTTCATGGTGTTAACTAATGTGATCATTTCTTATAAAATTATACATCATTGTCTCATATATATATATATATATATACACACCGTGATTGAGAGTATCCGTACGGCCACTTTTTTTCACAGCCAGCAGAGATATCATTACGAAAATTCAGTCTTAAGGGTTTTGAGGGTCAAGGAATTTAATGGTGATGTTTATTTTCACGCAAGAGCCATAATTCAATAAATAAAAAATTTAATTTATCTAATTACTGGTGAAAGTTGGCCCTGTGTGCGTAATCTAAAAGATTATTCAATTTCATAACGATAGAGCCTTTTCCGATCACCGTTCGATGCATTTTTCTATTTTCAATTATTTTTTGAAAATTGCATATTTTAGCCGAGACGACGGAGGTTACCGGCGCCCGAAAATATTTTTAAAACGTTCCATCAGACAGACGGCAACGCAGCATCGAATGTACAATAAGACTCCGTTTGAAATCCGAAATGAAATTTTTACTCATTTCATTTATTGTCGTCATGAATTTTAAAATCTCAATTATTTTAAAATTGAGTTTAAAAGGAGTATAAATAGCATAATTCCTATAACCTTACTTTCATATGATTACAGGATATTGATTACCCGTCGATATCAAGTCGGTATCGAGTTCTGTTCTAATACGCTCGGAGATTTTCTTAACAGCTCGAAAACAGTAAGAGGGCAAAGGAAGAGGTCCTATTTCAGCGGCTCGCACGCTCCGAGCATGAAACCTTCGCTATTTACAAATTTTGATATTGGGCTTTTTCTTACTACGAATAAGGCATCGAGTTGAATTAAGAGAATAAACTGCAAGAACAGACTGATGTGCTCCGTTTTTTTCGAGGACTAGGTGAAGAGGCTATCTCCAAGTGCCGTATGTAGCCATTTTACGAATTAAAACTGTTACCATGGTAACGGTTAGAGATTGGTGGGCCATAAGACGGTTATCAGAGCAACCAATATAGCTTGTTGCCATGGTAACCAATCGCAATAGTTCGTAATCGTTGCTATGGCAACCAATTGTAACTAATTCTGTGTCAATTAATAGCTAATCTAATTTTTAAAAATTAGTACTAAAGTGTATAGATATTATAATTTCTTAAAAGGAATTTCAATAAAGTGAGTTTCTTTGAGAAAGCAATCTGCTAATTCAGTTAGCAGCGGTTTTTTTATTTGAATTTTTGATTCTATACTTTATCCAAAACTTAGAAAAAAATTTTTAGGCACAAATTTAAAAAATTTTAAAAGTTACGGTTTAAAATGTGATTTTCTAAAAATAATAAAATTTACGTTTACTAAAAAAATCACTGTAAAAATAATTTTATTATTATTTTAATATTATCAAAAAATTTTCTATTATGCTTTATTGATTTTAAATAATTTAATAAAAGAATTTCATTTTTGAAATTTTGAATATAGCGCGCTCATCACACTTCAGTCATGCCGCCACAGGCTGTGCATTTTGTCAGCTGATCGCTTTTTAGTCCTAATGTCAGGTGTACGTTGAGGTTAATCATGTTTGTTTATTCTTTGAAGCAAAGTGTACAATCATTTAATGTCTTTAAAGAAAATACTACTGCACACAGTGCTACTATTTTAAAGCAGGTAAATTTTAAGGTTCCATTACCATTTCATGCTGTCAAGCTAAAAAGAACTTTCATTTTTCTGTTTCAGGTCCTACTCTTAAGCCAACATAAGGCTTTACTTTTTACTTACTTTTTACTTTTTGATGTTTTTTAAGATAGTGTTGTGTTTTAAATATTATTATAAAAGTGTAGTTTGTAAGTGCTGTTACAGATGTGCACTGTCAGCAGTGTGGCATCGTTCGTTCACATTACATACATATTGCTTTGAATATCATGCGCATGGACTACATCAAGCTTTTACTTATTGGAAAAGAAATAATTATGAAGTTCTGGATTTAGTAATGATCCAGATATTATTCGACTAATGCTGATCTGAAGTGTTCGACAAAGAAGTGCCTCAATTGTCTACAGAAAAGTCCAGTTATCTTTTCTGCATAACATTGGAGTACGAGAAAACATCTTTCATCAACATTAAACATTGAATAAAAGTGGTAATTATAATGTAAAAAATAAGTGCTATGCATAATGTGATATTTTCAGAAGAAAATAGATCAGAAAGCAAGTTCTTCTATTGTTGTATTCTGAAAACTTTGATTTTTAAGAGATTTGCGTAAACTCCTGGTTGAACCATTGGATGGATTGAGGCGAAACAAGGCTTAAAATCTTTTTTTTTAATGTCATTCAGGACCAATGCTATTTGCTAGTGTATTTTTTTTATTTAGTATTTTAAAATTATGAAAAACTAAAAAAATCTTAAATTTTTAATAAAAATTTATCAATTTTTGTCAGTGTTTCTTAAATTAAAAATACTAAATCAAAACAATTATACTAGTAAACAGCGTTGGCCCTAAATGACATAAAAAACAAAAATTTTAAGCCCTGTTTCATGTCAATCCATACAATGGTTCAAACTGGAATTGACGCCAAAGCAAAAAATTTGAGATTGTAATATCTCTGAATCAAATGGGCTTACAAACTTCTGTTTGGGCTCATTTGTTTAAGGCTGAGCTATATTTTTTTATATTAATAGTATACTCTATTACTAATTAAAATTTCTTTGTTTCAGGTAATACAAGTGAGTAAAAAAATGGGTGTATAACTCCCTTAAATAAAAAAAAAATAAATAAAATAAATAAATAATATGGCTGCCACTTTTATGGTAGCCTTCTTTTGCGTGTCAAAAAATTCAAAATTAATTAAAATTTAAAAATTTATAAATATTTCTATGCAGTTAATAAACCATGCCTTGACGTCCTAAAGGTGTTCCTGGACACCTAAACATTTCCTATAGGGACACCTTTCGAGTTTCTGCGCATCGACGGTGTACTAGGAGGGCTTTTTTAAAGACGATATCTCATCATTCTAAGAGTTTTTCTGGACACATACACATAGACTATAAAAATATTTAATGAAATTCTTTGCATATTTAGTTTTACAGGTTCTTGTCTATTGTCCATAACTATAACATCAATTTTTTTTTCTTATAAATTTGATTTTTATTTTAGTAATAAAATACCTTTTAACAAAGGTTTATACATAAGCTAGAATAAGTTTCTCCGCCATACAAATGTTGTTCATTCGTTTATAATTATTCTTATCCTATTGTTTCTTTTTTTAAATTAAAAAATTAATATTTTTTTAATATGTGATAAAAAAAATTGTTTAGTTTCCTAATCATGATTTCTCATTGATATACTTTTAAACTTTTAAAAAAATTATTAATTTATTATTTAATCAATTTCAATATTTTTTTTATGAAAGTACTCATTTATTGCATTTTTAGTTTATGATTTTTCGAAACTCTGACGATAGGGAAATTGTGATAGAAAAAATTCGCAGTCAGATTTGGATTATGAAATGTTGGTTTTTATTGACTTTTGCCAATACAATATTTCTATGATGAATGTCATTGTAAATTTTTTCTGCTTTCATTTTGAATATTTAGTAAACCAGTAATGCGATTGATTAATTGATATAACATTTCTTTACAAAATTACTCTATTGTTATCAAATCGTATTACTGAAAATTAATTATTTTTATTTTCGAAATTTTCTAGAGGATCAACAGAAGCTACCAAACAAGCACATCTCTTAATAATTGCTTTAATCAAAGATCCAGATGTTGATATTCAACAAATGTTACCAAAATCAAAGATTGCCTCAATCACATCATGGGAAAAATCTATCTCATCAGGAATCGTAAGTCATTAGATTCTACAAGAAGAAAATTATTAATGATTATTTAAAAAAGCAGATGTTTAATAAATTTATAACTACAAAAATAAAACTGTCAAATCCATTGGGCAATCAGTTGCAGAACCAACTGCAACATCAGCTGCGAAATCAGCTACGATTTTAGCTGCAGATCACAGCTGAATTCGTAGCTGATTTTACAGATAACTCAACATTTTTGTTTTTCCACATATTATGTAGCAAAACATGATGTTAACAAATGAATTTATATTTTTCGGAAATAATTTATGTTTTAATTGTCAAAAGTAAATGAATTCATGACATAATTTATTTTATTTATATTAAAATAATACTTTATTAACCTTTAGAGGGCCGGGATTTAAGGGGGCACATCACCCTCAGAAAACTGATATTTAAGGAACTACGATAGTTCCCACGTGGGGGCTACGTAGCTTTAATTTCGAACGGCGTGATTACGACCCGCGTATATCTTGTAACGTCCGCTTTTTAGAAAAGGACGAGTTACTCCTTATACCGAGCGGCTTGTATAAGTGAGTGATTCTAGCGCGGCTTGAGTCTGTACTTTTACAGATTTGGGAGGGCGGACGGTCTAAGATTGCGGCTTCGCCTCGTGATGCTTAGAGTATTCATATAGTAATTATTTACCATTAATACAAGTTTAATAATCAATATTTCCAACTTCCTTTGAGTTTATTTCATTATGTTTGTATGTAATATAACGGGGTAATAATTCGGGGATATCTCGCCGAATTACTCGTCGCCACGGCGGTGCAATGCCGTGCTTTTCAGTCGTGTTGCTTCGTTCATCTGCTCGGCTGTCTCAGCTTGTTGGTAGCGAATGCCGCGCATTCGCTCGCGCGCAGAGGCGGCGGGGTAAGAGAAAGCTTCGGTGGGAAACGCAGAGAGAAACGGGTATCAGAACCGGGTTTCTAAATAATAACGCGATTGTTTAAAGTAAAAGAAAGAGATAAGCTTTGTTGAAAAGAAGAAGGACTAAGAGAAAGATTGAAATTCACCGGCCGAAAGAGCGGTACGGACCGGCGAGCAAATGTAATACAGTGAAACAAAAAAATATGTAAAAACGAACAAGTTAAACAAAGATCATAAATGAACCGCGTATTTAACCCTAACAGCTGTGCGCTCAAACTATCTCGCAGTAGACCGATCAACCGCTGCTGATCGCTAATGCACTCTCGCCGCGGGTGTGAGAGAGAAAGAGCGCGGCAGACGACAGCTCTGCACCCGAACGTGCACTTCCTCTTGAATTTTCTGGGATACCGGATCCTGCTTTTGCCTAATCGGCTGAGTGTCTCCAACGTCGATGACGCGCTCGCCCCAATCCGGGCAGCCCACTGCTGCGCTTTGGGGAACTCAAGATTCTATCAAGCAATTTCTGAAGCCTTTGTTGCTCCTCCGGAGTAATATCTGCCTCTTAGCTGACTCGCCTGGTTCCGGTGGTGCGAAGGTTTAACTCTTGTTGCCGTCTTAGCGGGGCGGCAGTGAAATCTGCACCAGTGTCGTACTTCGTGCTGAAAGCCCTTGTGAACAACTTGAGTCGGAGGGCAACATGACCTGATATGCACAGAGGAATATTTCCGGCAGCTCGTGCATCTGAGCCGTATGTCGGGACGAATTGACGTCCGGTGGCTGTAGCCAACCGTAGCCCTATCGCTTGCATCACCGTGCACGATGAGCCTGTATCGTAGAGGGCTCTTATTCCCCCACTTGCACTTCCATCCACCTACGCTCCTCGTCGGTGGGCTTAGGGATTTGACCCAGTCCTAAACTTCATTCTGTCTCTTACCGGCTCGATCGCGGCGTATGCTCAATTTCTTGATCCTCTTCCTTCCTGAGGTCTGCTGAGCTGCCGCGAGGGCACACGGAGGTATGCGTACCGATTTGTCTGGCGTTCGGATTCGACGGGTTTGCGTCGGTGTGCTTCACCCAGTCGAATCGCTCCGCTTGCCGGTCCCGAACATTTCGGACACGACAACTGGTAAACTTCAGGTGCTCCGTTTTACCAGCAGGATACTTCCGGCTTGGATCCATCACCAGGCCCTTTTGGTCGGTCATTCTGCTGATCTCGGTGATTATCGCTAGAGTCATGGCCTCTGTCGGGACTTCGACTGCCTCGTCTTCGATTATTCCGCCCTTCCGGCTGCCCTTCTTTTTGGCTCCTTTTGGCTCATTGCCCTTACTCGGCTTGCGATTGCTTCGCCGCTCGTTTCCTGAATTCTCTTTGCGGTAATCTTGCTGAGCTCACTCTCTCGGCGGTTGATCGTACTTTTAGCTAAGGTGCGCTGCCATGGCTCTCAACTCAACGAATGCGCGGTCTTTCTTTGTGCCCGACTCTTTCTTGTCTGGCTGGCTGGAGGCCTTATCTGCCGCGTTTGGCGCCGATAATTTCGTCTTCCCGCGGTCCTATTCATCGCGATTCGTGTCATATGCCGCCTCTGGCAGCACAGAGGATTTAGGGTGTGTTGGCGAGCGGAAATTCTCTTTTGCTTCCAGCGTGAGCTCCGCTTTGACTGCTGATTCCAACAGCGTTGGCACATCATTAAAGTCCGCTCTCCTGACTGTTTCTTGTATTTCCGGGCGCATTTTCTTATGCAGTAAGTCTAGCTGCTGCGCTAGGCCACGCTACGGGTCCGACTTCTTCAGTGTTGTGTGGATACACGCACTGAAATATCGCACCAACTTGTTTCTGCCTTGCGCATGGGCAGTTGCTTTTGCTTACAAACGCTGTTGGTATTGGCGGTTCGTGCCGTACCATTGCCTGACTAAAAACGTTTCCATGCTCTGACTTGAGTTACCAGCAAACGTCAGGTCCCTCTTGTGCATTAGCTGTTCGGGGTTTCGTACGGATTCATTGAACGCCCTTGTGCTTCGTTCCGTAAAGGCGCTCGCCTGGGTGCTTCGCACATTATCCCGGTCTTCAGTCGGCCGTGGATAATCCCCCCCCCCTTCCAACCTTTGCCGGGGTTCTGGGGGTTCGGCAATAGGCGATTACTTAGGCTCGATCGCCTAGGCGGAGTGCTGCTCTCTGTCATGAAGTTGTCGAAGCAATGCGTGAACCTCGGAGTCCTTCACCTTCCTCTGCCCGGCGATATCCTCAATTCTTCTACTGGATGCCGGGTGTGTTGATTGATTGCCTGGGGTAGCTGTCACCTTGGCTGACAATTCGTCTATCTGCCTCTTCATACCTTGCTTGTACGCGTGATAATCTGATGGAACGTTAAACACCGTGCCGTCGGGTGCTATTAGTCCCGCTTGCGCGTCCGTTTCTTGGATTTCGTGCTGTAGTGCCTCTTGCAGATTATTGTTCGACGCCATTTTAGCGGAATTTGGAAGGCGCTATTTTCTTACCTCGGGGATCTTTAGTTAAGCCTAAAGCGCACGTTACCAAACGCTTTTTCCACAATCGCTTGGAGCACACCCCAAAATGTCCGTTAGGGTACGTAAAAACGTGTTTTCCTGCCAGTAAAAATTCCTCGCGCGAATTCTCTGTTGCGGCTGTTAGACTACTGGCTAGTGCCTTGATCCCAGCAGCCACCCGCCAGCGTCGTTTGGCTTTGACGCTGAACACCGTGTGGTGTTTGTCAAGAAGGGGCGAATGTCTGTGCGTCGCTGTTTGCCGTTAAGGCGAGGTGGGAGAGCGCTCCAGGAGCGGGCGCTCTAAGTTGTTCCAGCAGTGGGTGCTCAGTTCGAGCGCTTTGCTCGATGATCTGCTTGAAGCGATGTGAGCGCCTTGTAGCTACACTCAATGAGAAGACAACTAGATGTAGCGCTCGAAAAGATGAGGTTGCCTTGCTGCTGCATTTGGCGAGGGAGCGCTCGATGCTTGAAGAGAGGAGAGCGCTCTGTTGCGGTGTTCGTCGAAGGGGGTGCTTGCTTGAAACGAAGGAAGCGCCCTGATGGCTCTGCTGCGGCGAGTCCTTCGGTGTCAGTCGCTGGGACTGTTATCCACCCGCTGAGACTTCTTCGTTGCGTAGTGGGAGGACACAGCAGTAACCACACTACGTCGACCCTTGGAGCGGATCTGGACGAGAGAAAGCCCGCCCAACTTAGTGTAGGCCACACCACCTAGTTGTAGGGAGGGAAGGTTCAGAAGGAACCTTTGAAAGTGGGAGTTATTGTGGGATCGGTCTCGCGAGAGTCCGACCCTCTAAGAGACTGAAGTCCCTAAAAAGGCGGGATGTTCAGTCTATCGTAAGATCGGCGATCAAGCTCCTTGTGATGCAGGAGAGCGCCGGTTGATCCTGAGTGAAGGAAGCGCTCTGTTGTCTCGGCGCTCGATGACATGCGAAGAGAGCGCTATCGGTGATCAAGCTCCTTGTGATGGAGGAGAGCGCCGGTCGATTCTGAGCGAAGGGAGCGCTCTGTTGCCTCGGTGCTCGATAATATGCGAAGAATGAACGCTCAATTGCTGGAGCCGATGACCTTGAAGGTGGGCCTCTAGGCAATGCTGAAGATGTAGGCGGCGGATCCACCCGCCGAACTGCTGCGGTAAAGTTGACTGTCAAATTACTGGGATGCCTCCGTTGATGTTGATCTCGATAATAAACTCAACTCGAAAGCCGTCATTGAAGTGCTGGTTTTGGGGGAGGGAAGGTTTTTGAAATAAAAGAGATTTTCCTCTTTTCAAAAACAAGCTCGCTTTATTCACTAAAAGGTAGGTAGATACAATCTAGCCACATCTGCAAAAAGATGCCTTTTTTGTGATAGCGGTCGCTTGGTCAGCGAAGGGTGACTAACCCGCCGGACCGCCTCGCTTATATGCATCTCCCGCGCTAGTCTGATTGCGGATCGGCCGACGCCACTTAGTGGGCGCGCCGGTACTACGCTCGCGCGCGTTTGACTCGGGAGGCGGGAAATTCAAATCGCAAGTTCGGTTTATTTACAGTTTCAGAGCTTAAAAACTAGGCGTAGAGGCTATTATTAATTATTAATTAATTATTAAATTATAATAATTATTTCTCGGTATCAACTTCACTTTTACCAAGCCGTCGCAACAGAGATTAGAGTCTACTCTCGCTTTGGTCAATCTGCCTAGTGAGAGTGTTTCGATTAATCGAAAGAAAAACGTGAAAAAGAGGAGAAAATACCAATGAAAAAAAGCTACTTTATTTCGTTCAAATTATTTTCGAAATGGCTGGCAGGTGCCCGTGTAGCTTTGCGCGCCCTTTACAATATGTCGCCGCGCGCTCGCAACGACTTGCGAGAGTATTTCGTCGCAGTTCTGATTGCGCACAACCGTTTGCAAGTTCTAAATGCATATCCATTCGCTGCCCGTCACTCACTTACCGGCTGTCGTTTCCGCTGCGGGTCTCGAGCAATTAAATGTACCACCTAGGAATTTACTGCTTGACTCGTTACAGGCTTTCCAAGCACAACACGTACGGGCGCCAGTTGTAACGGGGTAATAATTCGGGGATATCTCGCCGAATGTTACTACTCGTCGTCACACACGCACGGCGGTGTAATGCCGTGCTTTTCAGTCGTATTGCTTCGTTCTTCTGCTCGGCTGTCTAAGCTTGTTGGGAGCGAATGCCGCGCATTCGCTCGCGCGCAGAGGCGGCGGAGTAAGAGAAAGCTTCGGTGGGAAACGCAGAGAGGAACGGGTATCAGAACCGGGTTTCTAAATAATAACGCGATTGTTTAAAGTAAAAGAAAGAGATAAGCTTTGTTGAAAAGAAGAAGGACTAAGAGAAAGATTGAAATTCACCGGCCGAAAGAGCGGTACGGACCGGCGAGCAAATGTAATACAGTGAAACAAAAAAATATGTAAAAACGAACAAGTTAAACAAAGATCATAAATGAACCGCGTATTTAACCCTAACAGCTGTGCGCTCGCAAACTATCTCGCAGTAGACCGATCATCTGCTGCTGATCGCTAATGTGCTCTCGCCGCGGGTATCAGAGAGAAAGAGCAACGACAGCTCTGCGGAGCCGCGCGCGGGAAGAGTCGCTCGCTCTTGAAGAGAGCCGAGCAAAGCTGAGCACGGCCAAGACTCGGCGAGCTTTGAACGAAAACCGTTGGCTCACCGGGAGTGACTACGCTGAGTAACGCTCTTGTCTCGTCTCTCTACGTCTGCAGAGTGAGCATGCTTAACTATCGCGCGAACTAGCGTGATCGGGGCTTGCGCCGCCACCGATGCGCTCGAATATGAAACTCGCAAACTTACGTTGGCGACGTTGAAGCAGATACAAATTGAAGCGAGCCAGGCGCGTACTCCGCTCGCTCTGCCTGGCTGCTACCGCGCTGACGCAAATCGCTTGCCGTTGACTCTTCTAGTTATCGCAGTGCCAGGAAAAACGCCGCTGCAACCAAGTGACACCGCACGCACAAAACAGTCCTTGGCACGCACGGAAAACATAGTTGAAAAAGCCGATTGATACACTAGGTCTCGGTGGTCGCAAGAACGCGTGCGGGGAAGATGGCTAACACGAGAGTTCTGCCCGCCTTCACGCGCGTCCTCGTCTTCGCTATCAACGCACGCGCCCCCAAACGCTAATTAGCCGCGATAACGCGGCGCAAGATTCGAGAGTAAAGAATTTATATAATTACTGTTTTACTTTATTATATATTTTAAAGGTTTATTTAAATATTGAACCGAGAGTTATATTTTTAATATAATTTATTAATATGATTACTACACAAATTACTACACAAAAATGGTTACGAGTATACAGACTGTTATTATTATATAATTCTAACGTTTTAACAAAAATGACGCAGTGATAAAATTTTCAATACCTGCATTTATAAATTAATCCTAACCGTAGCTAATATAATATACGATTGTAAGAAGTGGCGAGTTTTACCTGCTGTAGCCCTGTAGTAGACTGGAGATGGTCCCTCGAGATAAACTCGACCGGCGGCTAAGTTGACGCTCGCGTGCGGTATCTCTTTTGAGTACAATGCGACTAATTGGTTTTGTATTTATTTGCACGACTGAAGAATTAGTTCCCAATTCAAATTAGTGGCCAATTCGCTCTATGCGAAGAATCAATATTCAATTTTGTATTCAATTCGTAATATACCGTAAGTTCGGTAGAAAATAACAGCAAGTCTGTCGCGAACAATTTTATAATACTTGCGCGAATCTAGCGCGTACAAATCAATAATAATACTCCAATCAATTTGTAAAAAAATGAAAAATAGAGCAATTCGACGAATCAGCGTAGCATCAGGAAACGGCTGGAAGAGAGGCCCACCTAACCCAGGGAAGTATTTAGAGAATATAACAAATATTTAAACGATAAATACGTACGCTAGACAACTACGTAGCCCGGTGGAGCATTTAAAGTTAATCAATGATTCTTTAAGCAATAAATAAGTCCGTCCAACAACCACGTAACCCAGATGAGTGTTTATTAATTATAAATAACTTTTCAAACAATAAATACGTACGCCCGACAACCACGTATCTCGGAGGAGTATTTAAAGTTAATCAATGATTCTTTAAGCAATAAATAAGTAGGCCTGACAACCGCGTAGCCCGAGGGTTATTTAGATAATATAAAAAACTTTTTAAACGATAAATAAGTACTTTTTGAACTATGAATAAGTAAGCCCGACAACCACGTGACTTATATTTATTGTGAACATTTATTGTGTTATGAATTATATTTATTGTGATGATTGAGCAGAGTCTTGCATAGCACTTTATTAAAAAATATAACACACTGTACTAAGCCTAAATTTGACACGTCTATCCTCCTTTGAGTCCGTGAGTTGAAGAATTACAAATTTTCCAAAGCTAACTGTAGTCTGCTATGTACTCTAATCATTGTTTGTTTAAAATTTTATATTAATTAATAAATAGTATCCCGGGTCATGTGGTCATTGGGCGCCCCTATTTACTGTTTAATATATTATATACAATTAATAAATACTCCCCCGGGCTATGTCGCTGTTGAACGTACTTACTTATTGTGTTTAAAATATCTTTTATATTTTCTAAATACTCCCCCGGGCTACGTGGTCGTCGGGTGTACGCATTTATCGTTTAAAAAGTTTTTTATATTATCTAAATACCCCTCGGGCTACGCGGTTGTCAGGCCTACTTATTTATTGCTTAAAGAATCATTGATTAACTTTAAATACTCCTCCGAGATACGTGGTTGTCGGGCGTACGTATTTATTGTTTGAAAAGTTATTTATAATTAATAAACACTCATCTGGGTTACGTGGTTGTTGGACGGACTTATTTATTGCTTAAAGAATCATTGATTAACTTTAACGGCTCCCCTGGGCTACGTAGTTGTTATGCGCACATATTTACTGTTTAAAATATTATTTACAATTAATAAATACTGCCCCGGGCTACGTGGTTGTTGGGCGTACGTATTTGCCGCTTAAAATATTATTTACAATTAATAAATACTCCTCCGGGCTACGTGGTTGTCGGGTACTTAATTATGGTCTAATTACTCTCCCGGGTTTTGTGGGTTTTGTTTTAAAGGATTTTTTACAAGCAATTACCACTCCCCGGGTTTGGTGGTTGTTAGCGCAGCTCTTGCAGCTGAAGTAATAAATAAATGATCTTGACTAGTGGACTTGCCGCCACCACTGGAGTTTCCGGACCCGTGTATATGACCGTGCTCTCAATACAAGATAAATATGGGGAAGAGGTTAGGATGACATGCTGGGAAATTAGTTATGGAAAAACTACAGAGATTCTCGACAAACAAATCTACGCAGAAAAGAAGCCTTACAGAGAGTTTCTTACCTGTTAACATCGCTGGGCGGAAGTCAGGCAGAATCACTGTCGAGCACTCGAGTCGTCAGTCCGACTAACTCCCGCGCAATCTACAGTTCTGCACCTGCTACAGCGCCTGAAAAAAAAAGAAGAAAACAAGCTCATTAGCTTGATAATCACGGTCGAGGAACGATACTGTAAGACTTATCTGGCATTACGGAAAACTCCAGCCGCCTCCTTTGCAGCAACACAAACATATCAAACTGCCGCGCTCGGTAAGAGACTAACCTCACCTCAGCTCGCAACGCTACGCGAGCTGTGGCGTGCCAGTGCGTCGGCACGGATGGTGAAGATGGAAAAGCGATCGCGAACTTGCGATTGCTTCGCCATCACTCTCCACGAATCGTCTTAGTTGCGCGGACGCACTTTTGAATTTATTAGAGAACTGGAAATAATTAGCCACTTGGCAACAATTTCATTAATTTTTCAGGGAGTGAAACTAAGAATTGTAAGTAATACTGCGAAATAATTATTTAGTTTGTTTTCTCGAGTGAAATAGTAAACTCCATTTCGTTTTTTGCGCGTGGTCGCAAGTGTGTGAGCTCGTAGTACACGCGGTTTGGATTTTGGTGTCGCGATTATCGCGGCTGACGCCCATAATAAAATGTATAAATTCAGTGGTTTTTCTGATTAAATAAAAGCAGTTTGGATAATGTTTTCAAATAGAACTTTTCAATTTCTAGTGTTTTAGCGAAGATTTGATGATTAATGCAGTTCCTCCGTGCGCTTTCTCCTCCGGATGCTTAGTATTATAAAAATAATAGTTCGGCATTTTAAAATAGTTTTTTTTTTTGAGTAAAATGAGTGTGATATCAGCATAATATCAATATTTTGTTCATTTAAAAAGGTTTTGAGTTCTTGGCTTCTTTGTGCTAGGCCATTGGCTTTCCAGATCGCTATTTTAATTTTATTATTCATTTTGAAATTTTTTCTCACACAGACACTCACACACCCCCACTAGCATTGGCACCTATATATACAATTTATATACAAACACCTACTTTTTTCTTCTCCCTTGTTCTTTGTCCTTTCGAAGTTTTTTCAGGATGTCTGCTGCATAATTGCTGGTTACAGACCATCCGTCCTCTGAGGTCAGCATCGCCATCATAATTGACTCAGGAGTTACTCTGGCCTGGAGATAGCACTCC
>JAWWML010017825.1:0-20706 GCA_035047165.1 Ormyrus rosae
ACTGAGTAAAAACAAGAGACACTTGGATAGAGCAGCCTTGATGAAGTTTTGGGATATCTTAGATAAGTTCCAGGCATCCCATAAAAAATAAATCCGATTTAGGGTTCTAAACTCAATCGTATGTGCTTACCTTTTGTATATAGTGTATGTAGACAATGCGATTTAATATAGTTTGAAACGATTTTTTGTATGATCTAAGTGAATGTGTCTAAGTAGTGTTTCTGCAAATGAGTCTACCGCAAAGTTGGCGATTGAAAGTACCAGATCTTCCTGGAAATAGTTTGTATATAAGATGTTACAATAAATTTTGAAACCTAGAACACAATCTTAGTTTTTCTTCTTTAGATTAGACCTTTCATGCGTCCTCTTAGTTTCCTTTAGATAACTATTCTAATGAAAGTCAATATTAGTATTATAATTTTATCTTAAAATTTACATAAAAACCTTTTCTTGAATCATCGAAATTTTCAAAAAATAAAAAACAACTATTTTTTATAAAAGTATTTAATACAGTCTACAAATTTCACATGCAGTGCATTACAGGCACTTAGCTTCCTCCTAAATAATTTATCGTTCCAATATTAAAACAATCGATTTTAACAACTAAATTATTTACTTTTGTATTATTTTATTTTTATATGTCTATTTTAGAATTTAATGAAAAGTAAACAAAATTTAAATAAAAATTTTATCGTGGGAATATTTTATATAGTCCTAAAAAACAGAATTTTTTGAACTATGTACTCAAAACTCAATTTGGAGCAAGCTTGTTTAAAAATGCATGCCGTAAGTCAAGCTTTGTACAAGTCGTATAATAAAATAATGTTCAATACAAGGTAATTTTAACCTGGTGTTACCTTTTCACGCTATATTCCTTTAGAAGAACGTTAAATAAAAATTTCAAGTAAATTGAATTTTCTCTAATAATTCTAAAACAAAGAAAAGTAATTTTTTATATTTAATTGTTCAAATATTTGCTTATAATTATTAAATACTCGCTCGGGTTGTACGTTTGTTGGGCTTACGTTTTAATAGTCCTAAGAAATGCAATAAGCGCTTTACTGCATTTTCGCGTGGATCGGAACCTTCTCGCGCTTACATCTGAATTAGGACTTTGTTGCATTGAATATTTGAGATAGATCTTTCTTGCACGGAAGATTTCAGATAGATCTTTCTTGCACGAAATGTTTGAGATAGAACATTCTTGCATCGAATGTTTGAAATAGAACTTTATTGCACGCTACCTTTGGAATGGGACTATGTTGAATTATCGGCGAGTTAGCGCTTTATTGCATTGGCGCTTGAGATGGAACCTTATGCATAGAAGGCGTCAATATCACCATCACCAATTTAGAGTAATAATTTGGAAAATTCTTGATTTACTGAACGCATATTAAACGTTAAATGATATGATTTGAAATTTGACCATAGAGTACCGTTTTTTGACTGTTGTACGTAATATTTTATTTTTTGTACCATACTTGACAACTAAAAGTGTTTGTCTCCAATCTCCACCACAAATAAAAGTTTTATTAGCGAAAGGTGTATTATTTCGACATATGTCGCAAAGTGTATTGTTGATAATCTCTATTGCTTCTTTTGGCATTGTGGGAGTTTCGTCTAAAATAAAAACTCTACAAGATAAAAGTATTTCTTATCCATGAATGTAAGATAAGACACTACAACTGATGATAAATCGAAAGGTAATCCGAAAGTTCTATGTGTTGTCATTCCTTTGGGAAGTAGTATGGCTACTATACCAGTCCATGCCTGGTATAGCAGCATGGAACTGGTATGTCCTCCTCGTCAGAAAATGAATACTCGAATTCATCATCGTCATCATCTGGTTCGTAAACAAAATACTGAAATGAAAAATATATAATAATAAAAAAAAGGAAACATAATTGGATATCAAAATCTATATTGGAAAAAAACATAATCGGAATACTGACATTGGGGGTTGACGCGCGTCAGCGCGCAGGGGGCAAAGCCCCCTAGTTTATTATTATTATTATTTTATTATGACTTTTTTATGTTAGTTAGCAATACTTATAGTTTAAATAAAATACAAAAAATTACTTTTCTGTGACTAATATTAGTTAGAAAAAATTCAATTTACTTGAAATTTTGATTTAATTTTTTTCAAAACGAAAATAGTGTGAAAAGGTAACACCAAGTTAAAATCACCTTTACGCTCTTGTATTGAACATTATTTTTCGATAAGACTTGTACAAAGCGTGATTTAGTGCATGATTTTTATTCAAGCTGGCGTGATATCGAATTTTGCGCAACGAATTTCAAAAATTCTGTTTTTTAGAATTTTACATATTCTAATAACAAAAGTTTTATTTAAATTTTGTTTGCTGTTCATTAAATTCTAAAATGAGCATATAAAAATAAAAAAAACGAGATATTAATGGAACTATAAATTAGTTAGGAGGAAGCTAACTGCCAATGACTTGGCAGCGGTTTTTTTTTTACTTCAGCTAAAACATTTCTATTAATCGTATAAAATTCTGTTACTATATCATTTTATAAAATAAAGTACATTTTAATAATTTTTCAGAAGAAAAACAGAATATTGCTTTAATTTTGCTCCTTGCTTTATTAAGTAGTTTCATGAAAACAAAACCATTTGTTGCTGGCACTAAATGGAAAGCAGAAGTACAAGACGTCATAAATAATTTTTTGCTTTTACTTGACGTACTTAATATTTTTTACTAATACGCTATAATTACTGCATACCTATAAATATTTAAATGACGTAATAAAAGTATGCAATCCTAATGACTTCAATGGTTCAGCTAGGAGAGGACATGAAGTTCGGGTCGCGGATTTCCTTGTAACTTCGGGGTATGTTTTCTAATGTTAAATATGAAGAAAGCCGTGTCCATTCGGATTAACGCTCGATTTTTCGAAATTTATGCGCTTTTACCGAAAATTTAAAAAAAAAATCGATTTTTGTATAATCACTTATAACTTTTAAACAGTTAATTTCAAAGTACTTTAACTCCCGGCATTGGAAAGGTGAGATTAAATCCTATTGATTAAAAACAAATTTCGTCCAAAAATCTTTATTTTTTCCCAAGTTATAACAAAGTTCAAACAAAGAATAACCGTTAAAATAAACTAAAATTCTGTCGATGAACTTTTTATGCTATTTTAATGGTCATTGGAGTTAAAGTACTTTACAATTAACTGTTTAAAAGTTAAAAGTGATTAAACAAAAATCAATTCTTTTTAGATTTTTGGTAAAAGAGCTCATAACTTTTGAAAAATCGAGCATTAAACTGAATGGAGGCGGTTTTTCTGCATATTTTAACATTAGAAAACATATCCCGAAGTCACAAGGAAATCCGTGACCCAAACTTCATGTCCTCTCCCAGTGAGCAGCAATTAAGACGTTTTAGTTTAAATTAAGATATATAATTTTTATTTTTTACATTTTCTTGAAAAATAACATTTACATATAAATCTACTTCCATACGTTAATTTTCATATTTGTGGATTCAGTATATATATGAGCGTATATGTTGATTTCAATGACTACTTAATTATTTTTAAATTAAAAGAAATGTATTTTGTCTAAAACCCCGAAGAAGTGTCGCAGAAGCAGACGCTTTTACAAGAGAAACTGGCAATCCATGATTTACCAGTACAACCTTATGTTGCGGTCCGCGGAAATTTAAAAGAACCCTCAGTGACTTACGCTGTGATTGGAAATCGTAATTTTTCCGTAGCATCACCTATTGAAGCCGTAGATTTGTGTTTAAAACTGACTTTAATAAGGCGTGTTTATCTTGTTGGCAATTTTTGGAATCAGAAATTTCAACCTCATCGGTATTAATAAACGCGTTAGTAGTTTAAGTTTAGCACTTTCTAGGTTGTAACTTGGAAAAAAATTATAAAGTGTAAAATATGGATTATATGAACTCTTATTCTTTTGGAAATCCCATAAATAATATTATTGTATAAAAAGAAAAATTAAAATTTATTTTAGATGTATATAACAAAGTAGGAGCTTGTAATTATGTACAAGAAATTATCGAAACTCTAAACGTTTACATTTCAAATTTATTAATTCTTAATTCCTTACTTGAGTAACGAAATATCAAAATACGTAAAAGATAATTGTGTATCAACTATTCAAGTAATCTTAGAACAAAATAAATTTCAATTTAAAAACTTCTTAACAGAGCATCGTAGATTTGAAAAGTTTCGAAGTGAGAGTATTTATAGTGATCCAATTAAATTTGAAATAGGCAAACAGAACGTTAAAAAATTTGTTCATGGCAGTATTTGTATGGACCTTCAACCTAGTTTTGCAACTCATACACTACTCAATAATAAACTCAAACGTATTCTGCAAATTCCAAGAATGTATTGGGAGATAAAAAACATATAATATAACTTCAACTAGAAAAACAGATCATCTCCAATTTCATTTAGGGTCAGCTGTGACAAAAAAAAATATGTAAATTTTTTAAAGCGCTCTATTTTTACAATTTTCTTATTTTTTGACGACTTTGAAACTGGGAATGCATTAGGAAGTCATATTGGAGAGCAGAAATTAGGAAGTGTTATGCTTCCCTTCCATTTTTTCCTCAACATATTGTCTCAAAAATAAATAACATTTTATTAACTACTGTAGGTTTTATTCGAAAGATTGAGTGATATTCGGTAATGTTGCTGCTTTTTAAAACGTAATAGAAGAGTTGAATTTATTATATATGAATGGAATAACTGTAGAAATTGAAGGAGAAACGAAAACGCTCGGTTTTCAGCTCGCTCTTGTTTTAGGAGATATTCTCGGAGTTAATTGTTGCTGTAATTTTTCAAGAAGTTTCAATGCAACATATTTTTGCAGGATATGTTCAGCTCCAATGGTTCAAATTAAACAATTAAGTCAAGAAATTGAAACACTTATATGAACTAAAGAATCATACGCAGATGATTTAAAGAAGCAAAATGCAGCTGCAACAGGAATAATAGAAGAATGCGTTTTTAATAAAATTCCAAATTATCATGTAGCTGAAAATCAAAGAGTTGATCTAATGCACGATATCGTAGAAGGTGCTGCAAATTATACCATTGGTAATATATTGTATGCACTAATATTTAAAGAAAAACTATTTACCTTGCAAAATTTAAATCACTGCATAGAAACTTTCCAATATACACAATTAGAAGCACATAATAAACTACGACCTATTACTTTAGAAAGATGTAAGGGCTCTAAAACCAAAGGAAAAACAACGAAAATTCTATTGAAACAATCTGCTTCTAAGATGCTGTGTTTAGTTCGATATCTGGGGCTTATAATAGGTGATTTTGTGCCTGAAGACAACGTTCATTGGAAAGTTTACGAAGTTTTAAGAAAAATAATTGGCATAGTTACATCGCCCAGAATTAGAGAGTGAGTTATACCATCTAAAAGATTTAATAATGGAATCATTTAAAACCCAAAATGCACATTATGACGCATTATCCAAAACTTCTATTAAAAAATGGTCCATTTGTTCACTTTTGGGGCATGCCTTTTGAGAGAAAAAACAAACAACTGAGAGATACTGCCATTGTTACAAAATCGCATAAAAATTTACGACAGACAATTTTAATAAATAATGAATTATAGCTTTGTTATTTAAAAGAATGCGGCGAAAGTATAGAACAGTATTATAATCTAGAGCCTGTTGAAATTGAAAATGCAACAGATGAAGTAAGAAACATTTTTCAAAATACCACAGACTATATAATTGCCATAAGTTATAAACACCTGTTTCTATTAACCTTTAGAAGGCCGGGATTTTAAAAATTTTAAAAGCTCGTTATTTCTATTAAAAAGTGATTTGAGGTCCCAAACCAAGGTCGGATCTTGGCGAGTCAGAGTCAGGGCCCTCTAAAGATTAAATAAATAATATGTATATGGCTGGAACTGTTTTCTTGATAGATTTTAATGTGAATTCAGGTGATCCACGGTTTGGTAAAATCTTGAAAATATACAAAGTAAACCATGAATGTTATATTTATGCAAAGATTTTAAACACTGCAGGTTATTATGAAAACTATCATTCATACAAAGTATACGAAAATGATGAATGTACAGCACAGACAACTCTGTTTTGACGTGTTTCTGAAATACCTAGAATAAGTACACTTTTATATGTAAAAAAAACGTTTCTATAATTATGTAGCGCCAAAGCATAATTTATAAATTAGGTTTAACGTATTATTTGAATTATACTGTTACGTATTGTAAGAAATACAGTTATAAGAGTTAAGTTGTTGTTGCTGCAGCCCTGTAAAACTGTTGTACAATTTGTAAAATAAAAATACTATCTTAAAATAATTTATTATATTTTTATTGTAATAGTTTTGTTTTTTCAAACTTTTATTTAAAAAATAAAAAAATTAGTATTCATTTAATGTTATGGCTTCAGTTTAAAAAGACTTGTATATATTTTTAATCTCATTTTTATACCGTTTTCGTTTTCTATTAGACTAAGAAGAAATGCACCATGGATTATTTCCGATATGCTCTAGTTATCTAACATCCAGTCCTAACACTAATGATCTGCCGTATAAGCGGGTTTCTTCCTATTTTCCATGACAAATTAAAAAAGAAAATACGCATATTTATTCTTTCTAAGTATAAGTAGTTTCTTTTAAACCGTTAAAAAACCAAGCCTCAATGTTTGTCTCCTTATAATTTAATAAAGTTATTTGTAATGTTTTTATGTAAATGTGCTAGAATAGTCTGATTCTTAATAAACTATCTTAATAAACTAATAAGTAAAAGAATTAAAAAATAATAACGGACCGGAAAATTCAATAATTAAAAATATTGATTTAATCCGTACACAGCTTAATCTAAATGCCTGTTATTCGCAAGAATTATATTTATAAACTCAGAGCACTTATAATTATTACCGTTATATTTTTATAGTAATATTGTATTTTATAACCCAAAATAAATTTTAATATAGATTATTTAATTTTTTTTAACATAATAATGCATTTTATACGCCGGTTAAATGTGAATACTAAAATTTCTGGCAAGGTGCGTTTTATACAGATAAGAATCGTACACGTAAACATTGTACACAATTTAGCATGGCCCAGTATATCTACATATAAATTTCACCAATGTTAAATTGTGTACAATTTTTACGTGTACGATTCTTATGTGTATAAAACGTACCTTACCAAATTTCTTACGGTGGCATTAGTAAAAGCGTTCGTAAGTCAATTTTTTAACCAATCAGCGCGGTTAGGAAAAGGTGCCGAGTGTGCGGGCTTTTTATCTCCACACGTTACTTATCCCCACCACTTAATTGTGAAAAAATTTAAACATCACAGATGTAGCAAACATTATACACGTCTATAAGTTCTTAGAGCTGTTACTAGGTTTTAATATTTTACAATTCTCACTGTAATGAATAAAAGGTTTTAGCGGTAATACATTATGATACCTTCATTATTGTGATTAAATAAAATATTCTAAAGTGCATACTTTTATTAAGTATAGATTTTTCAGTGTGGATAATAATAGAGCCTACTTAGTTGATCTTATGTGTCATTCCAATATTGAAATTAAAACAAAAGATTCCAGTTTTCAGTCTTGCAACTTATCGACAACAGGGCTGTAACTCGAAAGTGAAAATCTTTTATTTACTTTTAAGGGGTGTGTGTCCTCAGCTTTTTTGTTCGAGACCCCCTTGTCAACTTAGTAAATTTTGAAATTGACCAATCACAGCATTGCCCCGCCCACTTGGTCAGTGGTTCTCAAGTCAATTTTTCTTCAATGTGAAAAGTCATCACATCGCTTTAACTTTAACTTTAACTTTAACTTTAACTTTAATTGATAAAAAAGGCTCGTCGATAGAGAACAGAGGAACGCGGTTTCGTAAACTTTTATTTTAACGCGGAATAGATATAAAGACATCCGATCACGGCCGAAACGTTTTATTGTAAAATAATACTACAACGTAGACACCGAAAATTACGGAGCGCACTACGTAGACATAATAAAAACCGCTGCCAATTCATTGGCACGTAGCTTCCTCCTAACTAATTTATCTTTCCAATATTATCTCTGAGATTCATTAAAAACAATCGATTTTAAAAACATAATTTCAAACTATTCTTTATTTAATTAATTATTTATTTTTGTATTATTATTTTATTTTTCTATTTTCATTTGAGAATTTAATGAGCAGCAAACAAAATTTAAATAAAAATTTTCTTATTGAAATATTTAAGCCCTAAATACAGAATTTTGGAAATTCCATGCGCAAAGCTCGATTTCGTGCAAACTCAAATAAAGTAGCATGTGATAAAACAAGTTTTGTACAAGAGGTATGAAAATATAATGTTCAATACAAGAGCGGAAAGGTGATTTTAACCTGGTGTTACCTTTTCGAACTATCTTCCTTTAGAAGAAAATTAAATAAAAATTTCAAGTAAATTGAATTTTCTCTAGTAATTATAAGCCAAAGAAAAGTAATTTTTTATATTTGTTTTGAACTATATTGCTGAAACAAATGTAAACAATCATAATAAAATAATAATAATAATAAAAAGATGACTGTACTACGTTATATTTAATCGCGATACCATATATAATTTAAATTCATTATAAAACAAAAACTAGTGGATGAACTTCAAAATTTCTTTTTAATTTTGAAAGTTTAGTTAAAGACGAAAAAATAAGTGGTCGGTCATTGAAAGAGATCGATTATTTACTAAGATACAGCTATTCAAAAAATTGAAAGAAAATAAATAAAACTTTAATATCTTTTGAACTAATACGTTTCATAAGCAGAAAAAATATACAGCTCTGAACATGTAAAATATTTATCTTTTCCCAAAATTTCAAGTGAGTTCAGGTTTTTTTACTTCCGTAATCGTTCATCCTAGAAAACTCATTTTTTTCAATTTTCAGCTTTTTATTCAAAAACTAATTGACAAAATGACTTGAAATTTTTATAGATTATAGCTATATATATTCTTAATTACCAAAAATTTTTTCAGAACAGTTGATAATTTAAATTAAGAAGTATAAGCTTTTTTTAAAAAATCACGTTTTTGTTAAAAACGAAAAAACCATAGGAGCTAGAGTAACATTTTTTCTCTGAAATTATAGGTATTTTTATGCTCTTTAAAAGGGTCTTTGTTCAATTCAAATATCTCAATCCTATTATTAAAAAAAGGTAAAATTAAATTTTTCAAAAATCGAATATTTGCGATAAAACAAAAACAAATAAACTAAACAAAAAAAGATCTTTTTGCCACCATCACAAAAAAAGCAAAAAAAAGGAGCCGTTCAGTAGAAGCTGAGATCCAGGTGTATACACACACACACACATACACAAACACACACGCACACGCACACGCACACGCACATGCACACGCATGCCCGCACGCACCACACACACACACACACACACACACACACACACACACACACACACACACACACACACACACACACACACACATCCATGCAGACATTTTTCAAAAATCATTTATTCTTGTGCCTAACACCTTAAAATACAATTATAACCGATTTTTCGAACAACTCCAAAAATTACTATCACAATGCTTCCTCTAGGAGGAAGCAAAATTACTATCACAAAGCTTCCTCTAGGAGGAAGCAGAAAATTAGCTTTTAAATAATCCAAACTCCATCATATATAGAATTGCAGCATTAATGAAAAAAATATTATTTTTCATCACGAGCAGTACTATAAATTAGAAAAAGTACGAGCGAATGGGTACCGAAAAAGGAAAACATTGAACATTTACGTAAAAGGAATGCAAACGACTGGAGGTTTCAATGCAACTTATGCGAGTCAGCAGTGGTGACCGAGCAGTGCAAAGCGCGGAAACCGCGCGAGCGTGTGGATACCAAGAGTGATTACATCAGAGGGTAGAGGCTATACAACGGTGAGCTCAGCGCACATTCACACGGTCAATCAAGAGGGGAAGTATTACGTTACCTAAGGCGAACGGCTGTTCGCCGAGAGTAAGACGAGAGCGGGACGAACGTCCAGCTACGAAAAAGCGAACAGTACACGCTTGACCACACTGCAGCGAGCAGCTCGAAGAACGCGATCTAACCTTCTGCTTTCCTGCCGGTCGAGCTGGTCCTTTCTGTCAAAACATGTCTAATTGCCCAAAGTGCGGGAAACCTGTGTATTTTGGTGAGTTTTTCAAGAATTTTCTCTTCGCTTGCCAGATTATTTCTTGTCTGACTGAATTCCGAGGGAAATGTTTTATACAAGTTCAATAAAACTATAATTTTGAGCGAATACGATATATTTTGCAATAGATTTTTCAATTCACCGACTTGCTGCAAATCGTTCTAGACTCAAATTAATAATAAAGTAATAACTATGTATTGGTTTTAAGTTTGAAGACGCTTGAAAATTTTATGCAGTTTTATCCTTCGTATCGAATATTTTTACAAAGTGATGTAATTGTCTGGCTGACATCATTCTCGGCATATTTGAAAGAAAAATTAAAAAAAAGGTATTTGCCACTTCACATGACTATTGAAATTATAGAGTGTCTTTAAAAAATAAGTGTTTATTATACTTATAATTTCAAAAAAACATTTATTTCAAAATTCTAAAATATAATATTATTAGAAAATACTCAAATATTTTACACGACTTGAACTTACTTTTTCTTCGAAAGTACTTTTTATAAAAAATCAAACATTATTTCTTGTTATTCTTTTATAATTTGGAAAGATAAACTTAATTCAGCATATAACAAAAAAATAAATTAAAAAAATCACATATTAACTTTGTTTATTTTCTTAATATTCTGAAAACGTGATACTAAACCGACACTAAAATGTTATATTAATACGATTATTTTCAAGTAATACAGTTGATAATAAACACTTGCTCTTAACCTTAATAGTTGGGTCAGAATATGGGCTTCGAATTCTGATTTACGATGACGTCAACAACGGTTCCATGATCTCATTCCCATTGACCTCGAAGTCTGTGCCTTGACAAATATTGTCGCTTATACTTTTTTGCAACTTTCTGGACTTATTTTTAGCTCCCATACATGAAAGAGTTCATTGTAATTCTTTAAAATTTTTAAATTATCATCAAGTATTATTATCTTTAATCATAAAAGAGAATTTACGTAGGTTCTTGTACATTACTTATCAATATTTAATTCAAGGACAATCAATATTTATTTCTTAAGAAATGATGATATGGAATCTTGATAATATATTGTTAAATTTCATTGTAAATATTTCTATTTCAATAATATTTTTTTTACGACGTATATATTGCTGGACACATTTATAATTTTGTTAATAATTTTCATGTGACTTTTCATAATTCTCAGAAGGTGTATATACGAGAGAAATTAATAATGCGTACATATAGCTTATTTTGTAAATTTACATCGAAATTCCGAGAATTCTTTATCAACCAGTCTATAAATCTTCAGTCATAATTAAATTTAAAAGTACTCAAGTGAAGTGCTTTGAGCGCTTAATATTTTTTTTATTCTTGAACATGCTAGAATAATCATAAAAACTGCGTTCTCGTGCGTTCTAGTATCGGAGTTTGTAGTCTATGCCGACATTTTCATAGTAAGGTTTCATTGTAAGGGCAAAACAGACGCCATATAGTGGCAGTGGCTGCGCCTACCCTGTGAATCGGTAGGCACATTCAGGCCGGCAGTTTAAGAACGCCATCGATGCACGGAGTGTTTGGTAAAGTATCTGTATCGGTGTGCCGAAGAATCTGAGCGTATGGGTTACCTTCGTCACACTCGACTATTGGTTGGATGGGTAAGCCGTAAAGAAATTCGACTGCCTCTTTGGCTCTTCGTTGAGAGTAAAAACACGTCGGTTTCTCTTTCTCCGTTTCGACACGATCCACATAGTTTTATCACTTTTTTGTTTTACTTAATTTAGGATGGCTTTTTTGCAAACATTAAATCTAATTTCTTTTGTGTTGTTTAGGTAACCGTAAAAGTAAATAATTACATTTAGATTTAAATAACTTTTTTTAAATCATTTTAAATTTTATACGATAGTGTCAAAAAAAATATCCCTTATTTGAACAGGTTTCTTGTGTGCCTCGCGTTTCTAAAAGGCTACAAACTTTTCAAGTGTTATGTTACAGTTTTAATTCTAAAAAACTGACTTACTTAAGAAGATCATGAAGTAAAAATTAATATTATTACACAAAATTTTAAAATATAAATAACAATTTTGAGTTTTGATTGAAATATTCGTATGTACCTCGATATTTTATATAGTTTTATGAAATAACACTCTTGTGAATTTATAAACCATCTCATTTAAGATTGAATAGCGATTCTATCTATAGAAATTTTGTTTAAAAAAGCAATTTTACAACAATTAATTGTTTACTAATTACAGTGAAGCTTTTGCGCACATTTTTAAAGTTTTTAGTTGATTTTAATGATCGATAAAATTTTCATTTAACCAATTTATGACTAAATGCACTGAATTTTTGCTCTGACTTCAAATTTATAGATATTTCCATAAAAATGACTAAAATTTTATGAAAAATACCTAAAGAGAAGGTTTCGGGGTTGCTCTTTCAGAAACATGTACCCTTACAAGTAAAATTGGTAAAAAAGTTTTTAAATATGAATTTTTTTCCCAATTTAAACAAAAAAAACTGTTTGGCTTTACATTTTTTTAAAACCTTAAATTTGACAACCATGACATTCTTCTTTTTGGACAAACCCCTGCTTGAAATCTATCCGAAACATTTAATGTTTTTAAGTGTGGCGGGTTTCAACTTAAAATTTCACAATTTTTAGCAATTTATTTTAGACTTATTTTTTCACAAATACCATTGCATGAGAGACATTTACTTTTCTAAAATAAAAATTAGTAAAAATAATAAATAACCGAATAACTTGCACTCGACTGTCCTAATAAATATGCGTGTAAAAAATAAAATGTAAGAAGCAGTTGACACTTTTCTTCCAACGAAGTCCTTTGATGATTGAAATTAATGTACGGTCGAATACATACAACTGTGTTGCTCTTGCAAAAAGTCAAAGGCGAAGAGAAGAAGGGACAAGTATAGCAGCTCATTACGAAGAAACTCCTTGCGGAAAAAGAGCCGCGCGGCATTTTTGAGAAAACCGAGGGTGCCGGAGGGCGAACGATACACGGATGAGTCGTGCAAGGAGGTGCACATAAACGAGCCTATGAGAATAGAAACGCGAAAGTGAAAGAGACGCGATGAGTACCTACATACATTTTGCGTCCGCAGAAAGAGAACGCGGCGCGCGGCTGAATCGCACGGGAGAACAGAAAGAGAGAGAGAGAGAGTGAGCTACCAGGGAATGGGACTCGCGCACACGCGGAGATAAAGTACCTGGCTACGGGAGGACCATAACAAAGGGCTCGTACTTAATAAGAAGAAAAACGGGGCTGAAACGGGTTTCGGAAAGAATGTTTACGCGGTGCGATGCACTCCTGCGCCCGGCGAGAGGAGGACCGTAAGATAAAACAGGACCGGCGAAAAATTAACGATATCGATACGAAGGCTAATTTGATTCTGCGAAATAGAAAATAAGCTCGCGCAGTAAAAGCAGGCAGCAGCCGTGAAAGCAGCGGAGAAAGAAAGTAAGCCGAGCATTTTCGTTGCTTATCGTTGCGAAAGAGGGACGGAAATCGGAATAACCGAAAAGGGGCGCGCGGAGAGGCTAAAAAAAATGAAGAGCTCGCGCCAAGGCTCGCGCAGCGGTGCTTGAAAAAGCAGAGCTGGCTGGCTCGTGCTTTCGCTTTGAAAGGGAAGAACGCGAGAGATGAAGATGCGCCAATGTAAATACGTATAGACGCCGAAGGGAAAAAGTGGCCGGCCTTCCACCGAGGGAAGGGGGCTCTCGGCTCGCGTGCGTCGCGCAGCGATTGTTTAGCGCAACGCCGACGATCCGCATACCCTTGTGCAGCGTCTGACGCGGTTGTCTCATTTCCTTGGCTACGGCGCGGCCGAAGCCCTCCTCCTCCTCCTCCTCCTCCTCCGCGGCTCTATACACACGCGGGCGCACAACAGCTCTTTCTGGCTCCCTCGCTCGGCGGCCGCACAATGCATCACAGCACCGTCACGTCAATGTCGCTTTTGGCTTCTCTGCCATATAATTAGCACTTAATTAACTAATGGCCCTTTATGCCCTTGCCGAGCTCCTTACCTCCGGTAGTGCACCTTGTGCCTTGTCCACGTCGCCGTTTCACCCGGCGAGCCTCCTTCGATTCTGCCCACGATAACTGTCTTACGTCCTTGCCAGGCGTCCTTCGATAAATCATTTATACTCCTCGACTGACGCATCCAGCAGCTGCCCGCTCCAAAGCAGAGGCCGGCGTTTCAAACTCTATTAAACTATATCATTTTTTAGTTATCTTACAAAGGCACTTGGTGATGCGTTCACGAGTTTCAAAAGATGCTATCCCGGAAGATGAAGTAATTTGCAAAGAAATCATGGGAGATGGTTAAGCTTGGAAAGAGAAAGAGCTTAAGGTCGAGGAGGAGGCGTTGCATCTTTTAATTGCAAGTTTCATCTCTCCTCTTTGTTTTTATTCGGCGTTTTTTATTAGCGTCGGCGGGTAGTAAAGTCGTTGGTGCGTAAGTCAGTCACAGGGGGGACGGCGACGCAGAGACGCTAGTATTTTTGAGCGCACAAGCACAATGAACGCGAAAGTCGCGACGTACTCGGGACGAGAACAATGGACGAGTTTTATGCTCACGCCTCCGCTGAAAGGAAGCTGCGCGAGAGACCAGATCGCGGCTTCTCTCGGGGATGGCCTTTCAAATGTTTAATTACGAAATTGCTAATGGATCGACGAGTCTGCGCGTTCGCCTTGGTCACGTGGGGCCTTTCGTTTTCTCGAAGCTGGAGCTTGCCTTTTTCCTCTTTCCGCCTTCCTCTTTCCTGCTTTTCTTTGTTTCCGCAACGTTGCCGTCGACCGAGAGCATCGAATCCCTCGAGATCACGAGTCGGAACAGACAAGTAACATAAACGAGGTGTGAAATGCATCGCGGAAAATATTGGAAAGTGACTGCGACAAACGAAAAAAAGGAATGCCTGATTAAATGCTTTCATTGCTTTAAAACTACTCCCTTAATATGCTTATTTTTCTTTTTAAAATTAAGAAATTAAAAATAAATTTTATAAATACAATTATCTTCTCGCTTATTGTTAGACTAAGATATACCAGGAACAGTGTGTTAAGGTATAAATAATATTTTCTTACGCTATTGCCGATTAAATTTTTAAAAATGATAAGCGCTGGGATTTTGTTTCATCGAATTGAAAGATTATTATATTACAATTAAAAAATGAATTACATGATATCAAGATTAGATAAAATAAAACAAAAAATATCGTTTTTTAACTAATCAGAGGTATCGAATTAAATACTGATAATACAAACTCTAATAATAATCTCTTGGCATTTATTTATTGTTTGACAAGATTTCATACTCTCAATAAAAGCACTTTTTCAAGAAACTAAAACTTGTATAAAAATGTTTAATTCCCAAGCAGAAATTGGAGAGGAAGTTGTAGAAACGTAATACTTGTATACAATAAGAGGCATATTAAAAAATATTATTTTATTTTTGTTTAAGTATTTAATTATAAATTTATGGTTTTGATGAATATATATAAATTACGTCTCGTCGAAAATTAAATTGGCTTTTATCGAATTATACTTTTAATGATTCTCTTTTTATTTAACCCTTTCAGAACTGAATTAAATAGTCGTGATATATCACTTTTTAAGTATATTTTGACTTGTTATGGTCTAAATATAAGATTTAAGTGGTAAAAAAAAACTTTTTTCGATATATATTTATATATATCTACGTATATACGTGCGTGCTTACAAATATAAGTTTATAAATACATCTCTAATGATCAGCACAATTATTTATAAAAATTATTTTAAATTGCAGATTGTTTCAATCCTTCGATTTTACTTTTCTTCGGTTTTCCCTGTATGTACATTCCAATGTACATTGGATCTGAAAGGGTTAAAGAAATGCGTATACAAGGTGAATGAAATTACGTGATCTGATAACCAAATTTATCTTGCGTGCGCAAAATCAGCCTTTCTGCATGCTTGACATATTAAACCATTATCCGATAGTATTGAAATAATCTATTTAGATTTGACTTATATTTTATCCACACGACTTTGATCTCTATAAAGGGGAAGGATAAAGAGTGCCTAAAACATGATTTTTGCCCATTTTTCTACACTGTATTGTTTTTCATTTTTATAATGTTTTACATTTGAAAATTTATAATTAATTTGTTTACTCATGGAGTTACCCTAATAGAAATATTTTTTATTCATTTTTTGTTTATTAAAAAACTTTGCTAGTGGAACAAATTATTTTTTTTAAATTTGCTCAAAAACTTTGTTTAGATTTGATGACCCACCCATCAATTTCAATACACGAGCAGTGTATTTTTCAAGATTTACTTTATGAATTGTTTGAGATTGAGAGGTGTAAATTTCTAAAAATGAAAATTGGTTTTTTTCCACTTAAAAAGGTGAAATAAAGCGGTAAAATTAAAAGAATTGAGTTTTTAAACGTTTAGTAATTATTTAAAGTAGAGAGCTTTGGAATTAGGATAAAATAAAAAAGACTTTTAAAAGCCTAACGTGCTAATATTGCCGTTGATTCTTATTTTCCATTTAATACTTCACATACTGAAAAATGTTTGAATAAATTTCAAATTTTTAGCCTCAAATGTTAGTTCGAGGTATAAATTATCCCTTCTGAATGTAGCTAGTTCGACTCAAAATTTCAGAAAACATATTTTTCATACAAAATGAAAATATTTTTAACTGTTCAAATTTAGAAAGTTTCTTTAGAAAGTTCCTTTCAAAGGAAGTTAGATATTTTTTAAATTATATTTAGCTCACTAAAAAATCGTGTCGTATATAAAGAATCAGCATGTTTGATATTAAACAATAAACTTGTTGAAATTTTCGAAGCAGTTAATGAAATTACCTGTACTACTCAGGAGGTATCTGTATATTGTTAATATAGTAATCCGAGTAAAAATGTTGTTATTGATTACAAAATGGTCATCTAATCTTTTTTTGAATGAAATATTCTGTAATTGTGATTTCAATGGTGGAAACAATTTTTTGTGTAGATATGATTATAAATAATTTAAATGATATTCATTTGTGCTTGACTAAACGCTTTGTCAGAGCCACTTACATGCAAATACGTCAGTCGAAGTCAACGCGAAAATGTAAGTGTGTTCAAAACCGAATAAGCGAATTCACTGCGTAACTTTATGTTGCAGGGCCATCTGATAGGATCAGCTTTCTGCCATTTTGACAATTTTCTTACTTATAAATCTACAATTCATTCTAACTCATTTCTTTACTAATCCAACTGCCTACTCCTTATTTATGTCAACAGATATATTTAAAACAAATACGTTTTTCTCGTTTTAACATATTAGTTAATACATTTTCTAGAAATTAAAATGCACAATATATGGTATTAATTTATTATTTACATACTTCTGGCTCAAAAAGTCTAGCTTAGGCCATCTATCCCAGACTTTCAATATTTGCTTATAAAAGTTTGGTTTTCTTGCCAGACTTTCCTGAAAGACTTTTGGTAAACTTTTCCCAAATTTAAATAATATCCTCGTGCTAAATACAAACTGAGCCCTATCCTCCAAATATAAAGAATGGGCTGCCATGCTACGCAGTCCTTCTCTCGTACGACGAGACAAACTGCTCTTAGCGCCGTGCAAAAAGGTAGCATCAGCATTATAATAAATTATATTTTATTTATATTAAATTAGAGAAAAAACTCGAGTTCTCCATCGAATGATCCGGCAGGAACTTCGAGGGCACGCAATCATAAGACTAGAATATCCCAGACTAATCTTTAAAAATATAATTATAAATTCAAATAAATAAGCGTCTAAAAATGTGATTATTATTGTGTGCGTGTGAGTGTGCGTCTGCGTGTGTGTATATATGTGCTGGTGCATAGAGTTTTACTCAAATACAAATTTATTAATAATTTTAACATAGGTAACAGCTGGAACGAAATTTAATTCGCGCTTGTACTCACAAGGAGAGTGTACGACATTTGGGTAATGGATTTTTCTGTAACTTTGGGATATGTTTTCTAATGTTAAAATATGATGGAAGCCGCACCCGTTCGGCCTAACGCTCGATTTTTCAAAAGTTATGTGCTCTTTTAAAGAAAATTTAAGAAAAATCGATTTTTGTTTAATCACGTATAACTTCTCAACTATTAACGGTACAGTATTTTAACTATTGGCATTCAAAAAGTGAGATCAAATCCTATCGATTAAAAAAAATTACATCAAAAAATCCTTATTTGTTCAAAAGTTAAAGCTAAATAAAAATTTGCAATAAAATTAAGCTAATATTACATAAGTAGATTTTTTATGTTATTTTAATGGTTATTGTTTGTTTGACTATAACTTTTGAACAAATAAAGATTTTTTGATGAATTTTGTTTTTAATCGATAAGATTTGATCTCACCTTTCGAATGTCAACATTTAATATTTGAGAAGATATAAGTGATTAATAAATATATTAAAAGCCGCAGGTGTATATACAAATCTCACTATTTTTTCTCCACTCAAATTTTCTTCAAAATAAGATACAACACCAGATACAGCATATTCTAAAGTAATCTTAACCCAACTGAAAAAAGTTTTGTTCAGTCAGTATATAAGCACAGTCTAAATTCATAATATCCATGTAATATAATACATGGAATTGGCAGTAATATAATAAATATATTGCAATAAGTATATATAATTTGTATTACGCCGTTGTTTTCGAAATTTAATTTGCGATCTATGAAACTTCTAATTGTAAATTATAAAATGTATCTTATTAAAAGAAATAGAATTAGAGCTATAAGCTAAAATATAAATGATGCAAAATAAGCTTCATACAGAGCTTATACGCAATAAATAAAACAAATATATAAATGAAAAACTGTTGATAATTAATATCCGTTTTCCTTATTTGAATTAAACAAATAGCTCCATAAAAATAACAATTTTCATATATTGTAAAATTAATATATCATCTCCTACTAATTTAATAGTTTCTATTTGTGAATAGTTAAGGACAAAATTCTATTGATTCAACTAAATGTTTTTTTAAAGTATAAATATTATATCATTTTTTGTATTTTTTTTATGAATGTTATGTACTTGAATCTACGCAGAGGCGAATTTAAATTTTTGTCGTTCCAAGTCGCTTATTTTATTTTGCGCCATCTCTGTAAGGAAATAAAAAATATATGATCAAAAAATAAGAGTGGGCAAGATTTGTATTTTCAAGTTTTAAACAACGTAAATTTTGTATTAATTTATTTTTAAAATACTGCACCGTTAATAGTTAAGAAGTTATACATGATTAAACACAAATCGATTTTTCTTAGATTTTCGCTAAAAGAGCATATAACTTTTGAAAAATCGAGCATTTGGTCGAACGGACGCAGCTTCCTTCATATTTTAACATTAGAAAACATATCCCAAAGTTACAGGAAAATCCATTACCCAAATATCGTACACTCCTCTTGTCAGTCATGAACTTTCCAAGGCTGTTCAGAAATTCTCCATCATCTAAATAAACATAAAAATAAAAAGTTGTCAATTAATTTAATAAACTATTTATTAAGTACTAGTGAAATCCAACGCGCTTCGCGCGTACTATTTTCTTTTGCTTCCTCCTAGAGGAAGCATTGTGATAGTAATTTTATACCACTCTAACCTCAAAATCACGACTTTAAAATGATTTTTCGGCGCTCGTGGTATAAAATAATGTTCGATACTAGTGTTTAAGTTGATTATTTACCTCGTGATACTTTTCTCCCTCGCTTCGCTCGGGAGAAAAATTTCTCTCAAGGTAAATAATCAACTTCCACACCAGTGTCGAAAAGTACTATTTGGAGTTGTTCGAAAAAACGGTTATAACTGTATTTTAAGGTGTCAGGAACAAGAATAAATGGTTTTTGAAAAATATCTGTATGGGCGTATGTGTGTGTGTGGGTGTGTGTGGGTGTGTCTGTATGTATACGCCTTGATCTCAGCTTCTACTGAACGGATTTTCATCGTTCACAGCTCATTTTTTTTGCTTTTTTTTTGTAATGGCGGCAAAAAAATCTTTTTTTGTTTAGTTTATTTGTTCACATTTTATCTTAAATTTTTTATTTTCGAAAAATTTAATTTTACTTTTTCTTAATGATAGGATTGAGATATTTGAATTGAATAAAGCCTATTTTAAAGAGCATAAAAATACCTATAATTTCAGAGAAAAAAAAGTTACCCTAGTTTTTATGATTCTTTTGTTTTTAATAAAAACGTGTTTTTTTTTAAAAAAAAGCTTATAATCCTTAAATAAAATTACCAACTGTTCTAAAAAAATTTTTGGTAATTAAGAATGTATAGAGCTATAATCTTTAAAAATTTCAAGCTGTTTTGTCAATTAGTTTTTGAATAAAAAGTTGAAAACTGGAACAAATGAGTTTTCTACGTGCAACGATTACGGAAGTAAAAAGACTTTAAATTACCTGAAATTTTGGGAAAAGGTAGATCTTTTGTATGTTCAGAGCTGTATAGTTTTTCTGCTTATGAAACTTATTAGTTCA
>JAWWML010017836.1:0-20693 GCA_035047165.1 Ormyrus rosae
TTGAATAATTTTTACTATATTATATAGCATTTTTTGATGCATTGTGTATTAAATATTCCTACAAGTATATTAAATTTTCTGCATAAATCAAGTTTGGCTCCCGAGTCATAAAAAATGTAGCAATTTTAACCTAAACATTTTTCTCCGTGCAGAAGTGAATATTTAATGAGTATAATGTGTACAAGATAATTATTGTAATATAATATAAGCTCAAATTTTCTAATTAAGGTAGAATAATTGCGCGCTTATTCCAGATTTAATGAATATTTCAGTAAGAAGTAGATCGATACAAGGAAAACCTCCACATGTTAGTTGATTAATTACATTGAATTTTGAAATAATGAATTGTTAATATGAATTTTAAAGTAATTATTAATATGAATTTAGAATTAATTAATTATTAACAGTATAAAACAGTATATAAATTGTTACAAACAATTTTCTTGTTAATAAATATTTTTCCAAGATTGTTTTTTCCATTAAATGAATCATGGTAGTTTATTGAAGCTAAAATTTCATTCCTGTTTCATTCCATCGGTAGGAATCGACTTATTTACGAGTTTAATAATCATATTAAATTGCTCGAACGAGGCAGTACGAGTACCTTGTAAAAGCCTCCGCCCCGGAAATGCATTTCGAACCCCAAGGCAACCATTTCACTTTGCTTCCGTTCGACAGCGAATTGCCGCATCCTGCGTCTCGTGCTCGAAAAATAAACGAGCTTTAACGATTTACTGTCGTAAAATCGACATTCCTGATTCGCAGGTCATATTCGAGCGGAGAATCTTGCTGGCGGTTACAATGCTTGTGGGCCTCTCAGTGTGCATTTGGGCCGTGTCCGTGGGCACGGATCATTGGTTGAGTGCCCGAGCTCCCGCCGACAGGCAGATTGTCATCGGCGAACTTGGACTGAGAAACGGGACCAAGTACTTCGAAGCTGGACATATGGGCCTGTTTCGGGCATGCAGCACCGGCTACATACTTCAAGATAGTATCAATAACACCGAGAGAATGCCCTTCCGTGAGTGCATTTTTATTCATTCTACTTTTAGAATTTTTATTTCGGCGGGAGTCGTATAGTATTGCATAATACCCGAGAGGTATTCCAACATTGCAGTTGGGGTTTCGCTATTCGTTTTTAGATTGATTGATTAGTTTAGGATTTAGATTGAATGAGACTTGATTGGATTTTATATAAAACTGCCGTAATAGTTGATAGAGGATAGTTTAATAGATTGATTTTTTGCTTGAGGTAATAATCAGCGTACCTTGAACTTATAATCAGTTCACTTACCATTTAAAACTCGTCTTTTAGTTGTAATTTTTCATATTCATAATATAAAGTTATAATTGGTTTAAAGAGAATATTCAAATCAAGCACAATTACTTTTTAAGGAAAATAAATGGCAGAACAATGGAAAGTAAATCAATAATCACACCTGTTCTAGGACATTTATTTATTCGTGAAAAGAAAAATCAATAACACTTCTCCATGTATTATATTATGAATATATTATCAAGTACAAAAAAATATAGTAACAATATTGAAGCAGAGAACGAGATTACACTATAACAATAACATCTATATTCAAATGAAAAATAAGCGTGTTTATTCATTTTCAAAAAAAATTATTGTTTGCAGACAAATACGAAAGTATATTTTTCAAATCGTGCAGTTATTTTCATGGTGCGTAATTTTTTACTTTGATCAACATAGTAGTAAATCAACAGCAAGTTTAAATTCTATTGAATCAATAAAAATTTATGATTTGAGCACGTAATATTGGCTTATAAAACAGGATGCCATGGAATTGAACGCTTTGAAGTCTCGGTTAAGGGGAAGCTGCATTATGAAATTACAATAATAAACGTAAAAATTGCATAGTTCAATTTACATAGTACATACAGTAAACTCTTAAATAAATTTAAAAAATATGTACGAATTTTTGATATTTTAGAATTATTAGACTAAAACATTCAAGAGTACTTTTGATAGCAAATAAAAAAATACATATTGATTGACTTTTACCAGGAATCCTTAAATTCATTTTTCCGAGAACTGCTCGCTATTGTGTGCTCAGTTTTTTCAAACGTTCAAGGTCACCAATTTAATAAAGACCCTCAAATAATATGAATATATGAATTTTCTGCGAATTCTTCAATTTTTTCGTTATACATTGTATCATTGAAGCCTTGAAGGGAGCTAAAAAATGAAATTTTGATATTAAAAGTAAAATTTAGTAATAGTTATGTTTAATAAGCTGCGATTTGTTCAATATATATGAAACAGTTTACCTTTTATGTATTTTTAGGAAATTATTATAAAAATTTTAGATTTATTTCATAATAAACTAATTTTATCATAACATAATTACACTACAAAGGCCTAAAAGAAAACAAGTTTAAAAATAAAGTTTATAAAAAAGTGGTTATTAATATTTGTTAAAGAACTATAACTAATAAAAACCCTTTAATTTATAAATAATCTTTATACAAGGTGAGAAAAAAAATTTATTCAAGATGATACTCTGGCAGAAAATTAACGAATGTTTACTGTCCTAATTGTAAGTTGTAGGATATATTCTGCAGTTAAATAATTACCATTCTACAGGTACATGTAATTAAAAGAAGCTGACTGAAATTAAGGGTAATTATAATTTTAAAGGAGGCAGATTATAAACTTCAACCACAGTTAAAATGATTAATTTAAAAAAAAATGATCAAAACAAAAGATTAAACTTTTTTTATGTGGCTGTAAATAATTTGGACCAATTTAATGACTTACCACAATTTTCATTATCAAGCTGAAGCATATTATACAAAACTAAAAGTTATACGTTATTTTAATTACGTGTGATACATCGTAGTACAATTTTCATCGCATCACTCTTAGCAGCTTAAATTATAAGAGCCAATTATTATAATATCGCTCACTCGTTATCTCGCTTAAAAATAATCGACAATGCAAACTGTTACATGAGAATGAGAGTCAAGATTTTGACCCAGTTTGGCGATGTAAATTATACAATGAACATACAAGGAGATATTTCTACTAATTAGATCAAGAGCTTTCCTTACTTAGACCCACACATTTAGTTGTAAATCGTTACGTTAATTTTTCGATGAATGTAAACTAAAAATTTAAAGTTAAAATAAGTTATATGCTAAATAGCCAGTGAAAGGGTTGAAATGATTTATTTAAAAAACCTTTTATAGCTATAATAGCTAGAAGTAGCCAACTTAGCAATTGATTTTTAGTGGCGTTTTTAACTATGAATAAGCTTAAAATTACTGTGCTAAAACGTGGTTATGATTGCTAGTAAAATAATAAATTAAAATATTTTATGAAAATGTAATTATTTTCTATAGACTATTGAGCTCTAATTCTAAAGTAAATTAAGCTTCGGAATTATTTATTGTTAATTCGAATAAAACTTAATATTGGATTATGTAAAAAAAAACAGTATTGATTTCCAATATTTATTTTCTCGAGTCAGTGCAAAGAATATATGAGCTTAAAATCCAATCGGGAGTAATCGCTCCTGAAGCGGCCATAGTTGTACAAAATAAAATTGATCGTTTCCCATGATTTAACTTTTCAGGAGAGTGCAATCAGAATGAAATGTTTCCCCCAGAGATGAAACCGAAAAGGGATCGACGACCTGTGCAGGAATCAGACAAAACACTTGTCAGTGAGTATATATCCATACTCATCCATATCAAATTATTTTTTTAAAAAGTAATTTTATTACATTTAGTAAAATTAACCTTTAGAGAGCCGGCATTTAGATTTCAAAAATAGCATTTTTTAAATAACAATTTACGATGTATATTTGGAATTTTTTAAAACTTTTTTATTAGAGAACCGGCAATTTTCTGTTAAAAATCAATATTTTTCGAAGATATAAACACCCAACAAGTCCGGCAGAGCTTTCGAGTTATCTGCCGTCCTATATTTAGGACAGACCGGCCCTCTAAAGGTTAATTGATATTTATTTAGGCTTGGCAAAAGTTTGTATTTTTTAAAAAAATATGAGATTTTAACAGATAAAAAATTTTTTATTTTATTAATGCATTGGACAAAAATAGTGTTAAAAAAGCGCCTCTATATTTATTTAAATATTTTTATTTTATGTCCCTGGGTGAAAATAATTCATTTTCGGCTACTTCATTGTTGAAAGTGGTCTGTAAATATATATTTAGACAATTTTTAAAATATTATGTTGCGTAATCAAGTATTTATAAAATTAATATCCTAAATAGTAAAGCACTGAACTGTTCATTTCTAATATAGTTTCCAGCAAAATGTTGCTTTACTTCAACAACTACAATTACTTTAAAAAAATGAAGTTCATGTTAAAAATAGCTGAACGGATTCTTATTTAAATAAAGAGGACGTGAAATTTCGGGAAACAGTCTCTATTTATATCATAGATTAAGAATTTTGAAATGCTAAACTTTGTTATTTATATCAAAACAAGATTACTTATGATTTATAGAATTATTGTAAGTTTTAGATGTCAAAAAGTAAAGCTAATAATGATTATCTTGTTAATGCTCGAACTTTATTTGAATTCGTAAAATACTCTGCGCCGTAGAAATTTAAGCAATCGAAGAAAAATTTTTCAACATTTTAAGAAGATCTCCAGTATTTGCGGAAACGTGAGTTTCCATAAAAATTCTAGCGGCTTAACTGTTCCTTCAGCAAGAGATTGAAGCTCAAGTAGCGCGCCAGAGAGATATCTTTACAAAGCAGGAACGACCACTCACCTACGCGTTTCGCTTTGTGCATAGGCACGTATTTTCGCGGTGGCCTCTTTTGCCCGCTTTAAACGATGCACCGCGACATTGACATGATTCACGGGTCGCTCATACAAATATGCATCCGACGGATGACATGCATTTTTCGCGCTATCGGTAATTCTTCGCTTTAAGCTTTAATGGCGAGACAAATGCATTTCGAGTGCATGTTAAGTATGTGGAAGCAGCGCGACTGGCTCTATTTTCACTTCACAAGCACGTTTAAAGTTCGCCCGACTGTTAAAGTCTCTCAGCTGCAATCGGACCATGATTAGAGTCATTGTGTCGGCAGTCAGTAGTAACGTATCCCTCCTTTTATTTCCGACGGACGTAAACATCGTTTAAAGAGCGACATCTGATCAGCTTCTTTCTTGTCTTCGACGTAGCTTTCTAAAAATGAGATTTCGCTCGATTTTAATGTACTACCGAGGAAATCGAACGAGCACAACTACAGTGGCTTCGGAAGAAGCGAAAAATTATTGGATTAATAAAAATTCAATCGACTGCACAGATTATGAAAAGAGTAGAAGCATTTTTTTTAGAAAATCCATATAAAAAAATAATTAATCTGCTTTTTAAAAACGATTATTAGTTTCAGTTATTTTATATACAAATTTTTGCGTTTTAAATTTTTGTATATTTTCATAATTTATCAGAATATTATATTAACAAGAAATCTCAGTTTCACATTCCGTTTGAGGCACCCGTGTTATAATGGTCACCAAATTATAATTCATTTAACGCGTTCGCAATGTCTTTATTTCTATTCAAGTTTATTCCGTTACAATATCTTAAAGAAAGCAATTTAAGGATATCTTCTGAGAACATTTTTTAATTCTTCTATGCAATAAAAAAATTTAATTTAGTTTAAGGAATTTAATGACATTGCTGTCTCGGGTTTAATAAAAAAAAAATACGTTATTGTTATTTTGTCGATGTTTCGGGCGTTTTGTTTGAAAAACGTCGTCCCTTATCAAGGCATTACAAGTAGTAATACATTTCATTAATGTCTTAATGCCTTAATTACACATGTACAGCGTATAGAAGTTGAGGAAAGCCTTTTTTATATCACTTTTTCTCCAATCATTTTTTTATTTTGTAATTTTTACTAGGGATTAATCTTTTATATCGAAAGCTATTTTGATATATAGTAAGTTCCTTTCTATATTTTTATAAAAGAACAATCTATTCCTTTTTAATTATTCTTTTCTTACAAAAATGGTATATCTTTTTAATTTTAAATAAAAAAAATTTAATTTTATAATAATAGTGTAGCAATAATTTGAATGTTGACTGATTAAAACTAAATATTAAATAATAATTTATAAAACCTTCATTTATTATTTTCAGATTATTCAAGAACAGATGTTTCGTTTGCCATCATAAGCATGTTTATTATGATAATGGGTTTTGGATTTTCAATTTACACTTTTCGGAATCCACGCTACATGTTCAAAAGATTAGCTGGGGGTATTCATTTCATATCCTGTAAGTTCTTAATGTTTAAATAAAATTATTTAAATAACAAAGTATTTAAATGAAAGTGAATAAAATACAGTAGTTTGTAAGTTTCAAAATCAATTATCATGAAATAAACATCAATTAAAACTTTAGATCTTTAATTTTTATGTAAGCTTTTAATAATAATCTAACACGTAAAAAAATTGGCACGTACATTTTATTTGTTTTCTTTTTAATAATAAATTTTAAATTAAAAAAAGTATAAAAAAGATTCTTAAAGAACTTGCACTTGCAAAAATTATTTTAGATTTTAAAAATATTTTTTTCATAATTTTACAAATAGCTACAGGTCAGATATTAATAAAACAACAAATATTTTCGTTAGAATAGAAAATACATATTATCGTAAAAATTCAGTTGGTGAAAAAAAACTAAAGTTATTAGTATTTTGTAAGAATCAGTTTTCGTTAAATATAGTTCAAAGCATTTTTGCAGATGAAAGGATTTTCATAAAATTACAAAAACATGTTTCCTGTCAAGCAAATAAGTACTTCAATTTACCAAATTTATTTTTACACTGTTTTAAATGAGCGAATTTCAATTCATGAAAAATTAGAAGAAATAATATTAGTAAAAATATAATATCAGTAGAAATATTCGAATATAGTCAGGCATATATTTCATATCGATTTATTTTCAGGACACATTTAAAATATTTCTTATGCTTTTCCATTCAATAAATAATTTTCGAAAAACAATTTATAATATTAAAAAATAATTCATTTTAATACAAAACTAATTGAAAACCTTTTTGTTCAGGTGCTTGTGTAATGGTAGTGATTCAGGTGCTCCTCTCTTCAAGGGATTACGGCAGTAAGCGCGACAACTGGGTTTTTCCAAAGAATGTGGAATTGTCGTACGGCTTCTCTTTCATCCTCGCTTGGCTTGTCTTCCTCGGAAATCTCATTGCCGGCCTCTCATTTATGATTTTCTCCAGGAAGCGCAAACGTGATCGTGCGCCTAACGACGAACTGGCTATGGCTGATGAACCAACAATTATTGGTCGTTAATCAGGCGAATATTGTGTTCTTTTATGTGAAATCTATCCCGCGTATGTCAATCTATCCTGGCAATCAATTCTGTATCAAGAACTAATTATTGTGCTCAATGTTTTGGGATATAGTTTTTTCTTGTTCAAAAATTGATTTCTCTAACTTTAAAAAGCTAAATTTTCTACCTTGGTGCTGGGAATATTGAACCAAAATATTAATTCGAAATGCATGTTTTGAATATCTGGGACTTTTAGGATTAATTTTCTTCGGTGAGCTAAAGGTTATTTTTTATTAATCGTGCACCTCAATTCTAGTAGTCATAAATTTATCAAAATAGAAATTTGGTGTCAAATTTCTAGAGACTGCTTCTAATAAAACTCGCACATTTGAACCAATGCCAGTGGAATTCAGATATTCAATATTTTTTCAGTTTTTGATTCGTATGAATAAACAATTATTTACTAAACTCTCGAAGGCAAATCAATTATATATATTATATTTATTCTAGTAAAAAATGTGATCTCAGTCCTAAAGTACAAAGTAGAAAATTTCGCAAGAATTTAAAAAACTCCAATTACACTGAAACCCGTATTGAGTGTACTGTGGGATGTATCAATGTACAAAATATATATCTTCTCCTTATTCTCCAAGATCGATTTTAAAGACGTAAAAGAGTTGCAGCATTGGAAAAGCTTCCCTTAGAATGGAGATGCTGTAAATGTAAATGTTATCGGCGGAGAAGCGGACGAAAAAAGGTATAACAATAGAAAGTGGTGCTTGTAAAGTAGAAATGGCTATTTAAATGGAGAACACAAAGGAAGAGGCCATTGCTCTTTTTACTGGTTAAGCCGTTCCATGTCATTCATTTTTTTGCTCGATTTGAAATATTTTTATTTAAATAATCTTATCCCAATAATGAAAAGGGCTCTCTGGCATTCTTTTACAATGGATAATAAAAAAATATTAAATGTAATATAAATGTAAACTTTAGGTTGATGAAATGTACAGTGGTTTAAAGTACATGTTATTGTAATCACTTTGATTTATTGGCAACTAATGGCAGTGCAGAATGCAAGCATTAATAATGATACGAATGAGAGCTTAGAAGGTAACGTAAGAATCTATAACAAAAGTTTATCTTCTACGAGTGATAAATGAATCCTTCCTTTTGGTGTATATTTGCATACATAGCGAAAACCAAAGCGTAACTTTAATTGTTAAAATGATATTAAAATATGTATTTTCATCTTATATAATGTGTGTTCGTGATCTGTAAAAAAAATCTTTAAGGATGTAAAAATATTTTCGTTACTGCTATCAAACGTTGATCTTTATTGTAGATAAATGAGTTATTAGCATGTGTACATTGTATATTTTTTAATATATATTATATAAAAATGCAAGCATAAACGTAAAGGAGCAAAAAGAATATATTTTTAGATAGTTGTTGACATGGAGATACACAACAAGGGAAGCAAGAAGATCTATACAATGTATAATATTTTTGAAAGTTATTAACATAAAGGAATAAAGCAAAGGAGAAGTATGGAATGTAAATCAAAAGTGAGGTTCGATATTTTTGAGAGCAAATGTAATAATTTAGATATTAATTACAAAGACTATTTTCAATACTTAAAAAAGTATAAAACTTTGTACTTCACTGTAGAAATAAGAAATAATATATTCTCTATACGTGCATGTGATGACCGACGTGACCAAAATTAAAAACAAAAATGTTCTTGGACATATATGTCTATTTTTTTAACAGCGTATTATCTTTTTACTTTTTAACTATACTTTCTGATCTGTAAATAATGAGAAAAACATGTTGTGAACATTTTCTCTGTATTATTTGTGTCATAAACAGCACATATTACAACCTTTATATTGGAGTCTGTCTTTTTTTTTTATAAATGTCTTATTAATATAATATGTAAGATCTGATATAAATTTATTTTTTCAATGTTAGATGATATATTGTATTTTTTCCCTATCCTCTGAGCATGACCTTTAGATTTTATAAAAAACATATTACTCGAATTTTTTTCGTTTCATAGCGTAACGCATGAAGTTACAAATTGAAAATTTTGTACGTACTTTCAATTAAAAACATCACAACATTTTTTTAGTCATTGCCCGAATTTCTTCGCGAAGCATGAACATCGATCGTCTGTTTGATTTTTTTAAGTCTTAATTTTTTAGAAATCCTTAGAGGATTTGTTTTGAAAATCGTTTTCTAATCTATATTTTTAATATGAAAATCATTTTATACGTAAAAAAATGGCACGGAAATACATTAAATTGCGTTTTTAACGCTCAGCGCTTTGTATTAAAAAAGCACCAATCTATTTTTAACGAGTCAAACACATTTTGAATCAACTAAAATGTGAAATTATCAGAATTTTGTTAGTTTTTTTTTGTTTCTTGAAATATAATCGACTTATGTCATAATGGTAAGTTTTATAGATAAACAGCTTATTGATTGTCCAGCAACAAAACTTTCTCGTCCGTCTCAATTAGGTTGCTTTCTTGACTAGAAATTTCACCGTTTTCCGCATTATTTTGAACTTCCTTTTTGGTTTCATCTTCATTTTCAGATTCCAAATCACTGGATTGAACTATTTGGGCTAGTCTTGCATATCTGAAAAAGAAATATTTTTATGTATTCACATGCATTCGGTAAGAATACATTGTTCCATATTTTCAGCACATTTCAAGCGAAAAATAAGTATAAACGAAACAAATAAAAGTTGCGTACCTGACGGTATATCAGACTGGTGTAGTTTTTTTGAATGAATTCGATTTCCACCCGCTATTTCTCACAGTCTCTGGCAGAGGCGGTAAATTTTCACCCAGGTCGAAAGTCACAAATTCCTGCTGCATTCCTGCAGCGTATTCTTCTTGAAGAACGTCCGCAATTGTACTTACCTGCAATATTCGATATTTGTACATTTATTATAAAATATATAAGACTTATAAATTCAATCAGATTTAATACAGCTATGAATATTCACAGCCTACTTATTACGAGAATCGAATAAAAGGATTTTGCAGTTTTTCGCTCTGAGCATTAATTTGGCTGTAGAATTGGTTGAGTTTGCCAGCTTTTTAAAATATATGAAATTAAGCAGCGTAAAAACGGTGCCATTGCCTTATTAACTTTAACCTGAATTTACTATTTTATTACAAAAATTGTATTTCAATAATGAAGGAAAAACTTCAACGTAAAATTCTTTTATCTTTTTATTTATCTCAACCGGAGTTTCTATGTCTTTATTTAGTTAAATAGAGAGCTATTTCTTTTGAGATCAAATTAATACGAATTTTTAAAAATTAAATTGAATTAAAACAACATATTATGTTTTATTAAAAGTTTAAAAAGTTTAATAATCAAATAATCACGAGAAAACAAAGCTTGCAAATTGCAAGTATAATTATTTCTTTAAATACGAGACTGGAAAATTTCGGGATTTCACAATAAACAAAGAACTATAAACCGAGCCTGATTAAACATACAATTTAAAGAGTAAACAAATTAAACGCTTTAAATTACATTTACGCGAACGTAGAATTTCGGAACGAATCAATTTTCTCGCCTCGGTTAAATTTGATCTATTTATTATTAGTGGCAGTAGCGCGTACCGTTTCAGTCGTGAGATCATGCGTCATGCCTGAATGATAATGATTGCAAGCGACGCCTGGCGGAGTCGGCAGATAATCGTCGTACTCGAGGTGGTGATGATGATGATGATGATGATGATGCTGGTGATGATCGATCGGCTCGCCCTCGTAAAAGTACCTCTTTTGATGACGCTCGCAGAGATGGTACCCGCCGCCACCACTGTAAACGTTGTTCGCCTGGGCTACCGTGTGCACGTGATGATTGTCCAGTAAATAGGTTTCTCGCTAAAAGCCAGAGTTATATGTCATTTTTATGCTTCGCACAAACTGAATATTTTGTGAATAATTTTTTGTGCGCAATACCAATCTGTACAATTCTTATGTGCATGAATCGACCCCTGCCTTTTCTAAAATAGTAGGAAAATAGTACATTGAGCAACAAGGGGAGAAAGTAAGCTATTTCTAGCGAGGGTGAGGTGTTTGGCACGAGTCGGAGTGGAGGGCCCCGAAAACAGAGACAGAACCACAAAAATAATAATTTTTCAATTTTTAGAAAACAAATGGATTCCTTATTAAATAAGGAATCATTTGACATGACTCGGATGCCAATTTTATAGTTCTTTCAGGAGAACGGTTTCAACAATTAAATTGTTTATAACTAAAGTTTTTTGATACTAATGACGGAGAAATAAATTGTTTATAACAATTTCCTTGATCATCTTTCGAACCCTCGACTACGTGTTACGCGTTTTTTTCAATGAAGGCATGAAAAGCCCTCTTTTGGTGTTAGCAAGTTGGATAGATCATCGTGCATTTCAAATCGTGCACAGAAATTAAAAAAAAAATTATTTAAAACAGAAAAAAAAATTTTTTTTTTAATTTTAAAAATTCAAAAAAAGTGACTGTTCCACGGTAAGCCCCGCCTCTGGCGGGGAAAAGCTCATTATTCCCCGTTTGGACAAACAATTTTGTCAAACGTTTGAAATGCTCGATTTTCTACGCTACTTCCTAGCGGGTGATCTCCTGCCTGAGTTGGGAAAAATGCTTTTTTATCAATAGTATTATGAAAAATTCAAAAGGGAAGTTCGACCGATTTCTCGAAGGAATTAAAGTCCGAAATATGGTATTTTTGAGTACAATGCTTCGCGTAAGTGACGTGCGTAAGCATGCTATCATACCCCCCACTTTCCCAACCCATGCGATTGGCACCATCGCTTCGCTCGGCGATATATCTGCTATCCTCTATACCGTTCAATCAAGTTCAACCCAGTCTGTTTAAAAAAAATAAAGTTTAAAAACAAAAGCGGGTCATCTTTTTTGCACTCGGGTATATGAGCGTTTGCGCAAGTTAGTTACCATGCCTGTGTACTGCCGTGTGCACTTATCGAACAATGTATTATTTAAAATAAGCCTGCAGAGGATTTAAAGCAGTGACGCTGTTTAAATATTCCTAATGCTTGTGCACGCGCTTTTTAAGGACGTTTTATATGTCTTACAAGAAGCTATTTTTAAATTCGTCCACCCCTTTGGTATATCAAAATAACGAATGCGAGAGGATTCAAAGCTTATTAAATTCTTAATTCTTTGACCTATGCACGGAGGACCAAAGAATTATGAAAGGTAATTTATTTTTACTCCGCCAGTCAAGGAGTCTATATTTCAACTGAATAATAATCTCAGTTTTAATATCAAAAGCTCGAATAAAAGAGATTTTGAAATGTATTTCATTTCAATTTTAAATTTCCTTTAAAAATTTTTATAGCGAGAAATGCAAGTTTTAATAGCAGAATTGCTGAAAATATAATTGACTTTCAGGCAGGACGAATCTTTTATGTAATTTTTAAACCTGACATTCACATTTTTCCAAAAAAGGTTATACAGAGCAATCATAACTCCCTTAAGCTTCAAAAATGAAGCTCTTAAAAAGTTCTTTCATTCTTTTATTTCAAATATAAATACCCTCAATTGCCAGTTTATTTTACGGCAGAAGTTATACAAAGATTAAATCTTCGACGTGAATGTCATTTTCGCGAATGTCAGTGCAAATAAATGTATAGAATATTGAAAATCCATTTGACAAATATCACCCTGAATGCACTGCAGGTTTATCAAAACGTTAAAACTACTGGATAACGTTCATTCACAGTACGCCTCATTACGGCCTGCGCTGAATTACGACCCCGCACATAACTATTGAATAAATTTGTCAGCGGCAAAGAGCGGTTTGTTAAGTAGCGCGCACAGACCTACAATATTCTCTCGAGCGATTCGCTAAATAAGCACTCGAACGAAGAGCATGCCGAAGTACGTGACGGGCCTGCCGAACTCGCGGCGCTATCGAAGTTGAACGCGTGCATCCGTCTGGAGCAGCTTGTATGACTCCGGTGCATAAGTGCACACGGATAGGGTACTTACGCTCGGGTATTTGCGCTGCTTCGAAATTTCGCGAGCGAATTCGATCTGCTGCCAGGAGATGTGCAGGAAGATGGCTGTCGTCCCGGCAAACTCCGTTGTTATGAAGCCGCTTACGTACAGTAAGAAGGAGTAACCGTAGCGGTAAACAAATGGTGGTCCCTGCGTTCGAGAGTGCACAAAAAAATTTAAAGTTACTTTTTGCCTGCGTTTGCTGTAGCCAAGGATTGAGGCTGTTATCGCGATGAGATAACTGCGAATAATATTATTGTAGTAATTATATAACGTTCTTGTTTTATCGAAGAAATGAATTTTAATGTTTTCTCAATTTTTTTTTTTAAATCCTACGTATTTAATGATTAAAAATAAATAATTAAAATAACAGATTCAAAATATTTGTTACATTATTATTATTTGTATAAACGTTTTACTTTGAAATATTAGTTATTATGATTTTTTTAATTTTAAACTTTTTCACAGAAACCTCTAGAGATGAATCTCATCAATATGCAGTAGATTCTTTACTCCTGCTGTAAAACTTTAAAGTCTGGTTATAAAATGCTTATGAGAGAAAAGATATGTATTATCGTTAAAATCTATTGTCGTCTATGAATAGAAGAACAAGTATTAACTTCGTCCTTCAGGAGTTTTCAAAATTTAAATAACATTTTGATCATGAAAAAAGACATTTTTATTAATTTTTCTAAAAAACAGTACTATTAAAAATATTTAAATTCTGTTATAAGTGCAATATAAAAATAAATCAAGATAACGTTACATAAATAATTACTGTAGCGAATGAAAAATTGCCTTTGAGGTATAAAAATATCAATAAATTAAACGATCTCTATTTCGCAAGTCATAAATGTTGTTGTTGCATATTATGTTTTGTAGCTTGTTTTACTACGTTCAATTTCATGAATTCGAATAAATGTATGAAAACTAATAACATTTTTTCACTTGCAGGCAAAACTTATTATGAATCAGAATAAATGACTTTTTATTTTTGGATTAAGTACTCAGTATGAAATGCACGAGACTCAGTAACGAGCTAGCAATTTTTTTTTCTTTTTGAATTGCAGCTCTCTATTTCCGTTACAGAGTGTCTTATATCCAATTCTGGTCAACTGCCAGTATAACTAATGGTATGAAATGCAGCGGGGTAAGCATTTTTCTATTAATTTTTTGCTTACTTGAAACGACGAGCGAGGTCGCAATTTACTGCCCACCTCGGCTTTAAACACGGAAATGTACATGACCATACCGAGGAGCATCAGAAGACCTGAAAATAGAAGATGCTGACTGAAGATTTAATTACTTTTAGATTGAAAGATATATGAAATCATATATAATTACATTTCAAAAGATTGATTTAATTGCATTTAAAAATGTCGTATTTGGTAATGTAAGTCGAATTTTATTAAATTCAATTTTTATAAGTCTACTTGTGAGTGATTCATTTCTAAAAAATAGGCAGTAGTCTTCATTCGTGCAAGAAAGAAATCTCATCAGATAAAAGGATGGCTATCAGAACTACTGAATTACTTTCTTGTAGGTACGAAAGTTATTGCATAAAAACTTTTGCAGTTTTAACTGTAATTCTGCTGGGAAGTATACATTTTACGTTCGTAAAAACTCATTTCATAAAAGTTAAGGAAGTTAAAATTCAACATTAATGTTGGTAAATTTATAATCAAAAGAATTAAAATTATATTACCAACTCTTTTGCTCATACTACATAAAGGGGATAATTTAATAAAGTGGTTTCAAAGATCACTTTGATGTCAAAAGTTTTTGAATCAAGCCACGCTTGCAGTTTCTTTTTTGCTTTCATCATTTGACGCTATAATCTAGATGAATTATACATTTTTAGAAAGAGTTTAAGTACTGTTTTAATTAATTTTACTTCGCAGTCTTTAGAAACAAGTAGGGCAAACCATTTTCAACTTTCAAATAAAGATTATCATTCAACGTATCAAACATCAATTAATTTGTACTACTTTTTTATGCAATAAATAGTAAGGGACTCAAAATATTCTATTTTCTCAACTTTGGTTTTACTTCAAAATTTGTAAATGATTAAAAATGAGCTGAATAGTTTAAATATACAGACTTTAAATTTTTAACAACGAGCTGCGATGAGTAGAAATTTTTTTAAACGCAGACATCTAAGTTGCTCGTAAAAAAGTGAATAATATCTTACCAGAGACGATGAGAATGATGCCGGCTACGAAAATACAAAGGCTTGGCCTTGGCTTCCTCAACAGTCCGGCAAAATAACAGATATCGGCAATGATAAGGAGCACTGTTGCAGCCAAAAAGAAGACGGCTGATTTCGTCACAGCATCTATATATACGTACAGAAAGAAGCCAAAAGGTATGCAAAAAAAAAAGGAAAAAAAGTGGATAAAAAGGCAAGTCAACGGGGGAAAAACCCCGTCGAATTAACATAAAACGAGCTCGCAAATATATACGCATATATATCTATATATATATATACATATCTATATATGGAAGAACGTAAAGAAGGGAACGATATTTCGCCGTCTTGGGCAATAAAATGGAACTAGAGATCTTTCTTCTCTCGCACGATACGCCGGGAAGTGCAGTTATACGAGACATAAAGCTCGATTTTTCAATCGCACGCATTCCGACTTTCGGAGATGTATTCCGTATACATCACCGCAGAGCGAGAGAAAAGAAGTGCGAGGAGGAGGGAATGGGGGGGGGGGTGGAGGAGGAAGAAAGCCACGGGATAGATAGAAAGTAATAGTAGATAGAGCACTTACAGGGTATTGCCATGGTCGAGTCGCTCGGATCGGGGCTGTACTCTTCTTTCGGGAAGTAATCGATAGTTGAGCATTCGTACTCCATACTCGAGCCTGCAACATACGCGCGCGCGCCACAGTTATGGTTTATGTGCGATTTCACGGGCTCCCGGCTTTCTGCTTGATCTCTTAAAAGCCTATTTATTTTCCGCGTCTACGAATCCGCGAGCCGGCGGAGAACTTGTTTATCTAACACTTGCCTCTCGCGGCTCAAAGTTTTATGGCTGAAAACTTGTTTTGCTCCGGGGGGTAGATGTGCAATTCACGGTTAGCTGGCTCGACTTAAGTTGGAATCAAGAGTTACTTGTTCCCGTAGATGAGTAGTACATTGCGTGCTTATTGACACGGAAGAAGGCTATTTGCAAGCGTACCATCTGAGAGTTCATGGAGTGAATTTTCTGTTTTCATCTGTTTTATTTCAAGCTTTGTAATTGTGAAAACGTGTAATTATAATAATTGTCAAATCTTTATTTAATAAAAAATTGTTTGTTTAATTATTTACGAACATATAAAATTTGTGTTTATGGTCATCGTATATCAATGCATGCATTTTAATAATATATTATTTAACGAATACATTTTCAAGTATTTTGAAAACATTGTTTGGCTTCGATGTAGTATTCGAGTTTGCTGAAGTTATTATTATACGCATTGATTAATAGCTTTTCAAAATATCAAATCTATTTTTACACATATTGAGAATAAATATCAGTTTAGTTCCCACAAAATCCGGGATGTGTATTTTTAAACGTTTGTGATTTTATCTGTTTGATTATGGCTAAGTGAAATGCCAAGTGAAAATTGCTTAAAAGGTTCAATAATCATAGTAAAATAAAATCAAGATGTCATTCTATGAAAGCAGACAGAGTAATAGTTGATAAAACATTTGATTGTTTTGATAAATGATCTAATTTTTATGAAATGTAATTATTTTATTTTCTCTTATTATTCCCATAAAAATTAAACTATTGCGATATCTAGAAAAATCATTATTCTTGTTGAAAAGCATTCTGTCATTTCAGTTGGTAGCGGATTTTTAGTTAACTAAGGCTTTAGTTATTTCAATTTACCACACTGGAACAAAAACACACTTTAGAATACGCAATTCAAAATATCAAAGAGGTAGGAAAAATCGATTAAAATGATGGAAGCTTTATAAACGAGAAAGCGTCACACATTGCTTATCATTCGTTGCATCGTTATTAATTTATAACACGTATAATTGAAGTGTCGGGTGGCAATCCAATCAGCAACCATTAACGGAATTAAAAATCAAAAAGTAACAAAAGAATCATTTATCTCCCGTCTAGTCGTAGTCGTGAAATAAGAAACAACAGCGAAACAATCCAATTTTCAAGTTACAAAGAGAGTGAGAGAGAGAGAGAGAGAAGTAGTACTTTCTCCCCCAAAAAAGGCAGAGGCGAAGAACAGCTAGAGAGAGAGAGAGAGAGAGAGGGGGGGGGGTAGAATGGGAGAGTGAACAAACTCTCTTAATGGCCGTAAGGGCAATAAAACTAGCAGCGAAGTACTCGGGGTAAACTTTCCAGGTCGCTCCGCTTCACGAAGTGAGCGTCGTCGAGTAAAAGGTGCGGGTGGCTGCGGCGATATAGGTGACGGTGTCTGCGCTGCCGTTCCGCGGCAAAATTGAGAGCGAACGGCAATTCCGGATCGGGAATTAGTTAAGCAGTTGCACAACCGTCCACCCGCTCTTTCCCTCTGTCTCGCTCTCTCTCTCTCTCTCTTTCCCTTTCAGGCTCGGCTTTTCTCGATTTTCAGAGCGAATGGGAAAAAGAGGGAAAAGCTGCTCTCGAGTGCTTAAATGCGTTAGGTAAGCGAAAACCAAAAGTGCTGCACTGCAACTGAAGGAAGTCGTGAATTTTGAGTAGTAAATTAATGGCGACCACAAATTACAGGGAAAAGTTGTACAGTTTTACGTATTTGCGTTAATTTTTATCCGGAGTGTAAATTGCGTTGCAATAAAATACTGTAAAAGTACTCGTAATTACAGCCGTTGGCTTTATTTTTCTTTTATTTAGATTAACGTTGACATTAATTATTTTTGAATTGAAACGTATGTAACCGACATTATTTTAAAAATCTCAAGATAAACATTCGATTTATAGGAAAGATAATAATTAAATATTTAAAAAAAATTAATGTATTTTAAAAAACTTTAATTTTAACCGACTTTAGTTTCAGCTTCATGTTTAAAGGTACCTTTTTACTGTTTATTTGTATAAGGATCGAAAAGAAAACTCCTCATCGGTGGAAAGGATCACTGAATATTTCCTAAGAAAACTTATCGTAACAAAGAGTGGATAAAAAATTATCTATAGCAAAGACTGTACAAAGAAATGCTACGATACAGAAAACTGAAGTTCGACAAATATGTCTTTTGTAAGATTTACAATCCTTGGCAAATGCCAATAACTAGTAAATAAGCATCAACACTTTGAAAAGCCTAGAATTCGATTTCAAGAGCGATAGACCGAGCTTTCAAAGCACTCTGAGGAATTCGAACCGATGCGCCCTTATAGTTTGGAAGAACTTGATATCTAGCCACTGAACAGCAAGTTTGCAATGGTAGAACTAATCGAGCAACACCACGAGATGTATATAACGTAACTATATTAAACTCTATCTTCAGAGTAGTAATGTTAGCGAGAATGAATTAGAAATTTCGAAGACTACGATGAACATAGTAACTCAATTTAACATCTTTTTCAAATGGTTTGCAAGTGAATTCTCGCTTTCTTATTAGTCATATGGTGTTTTTAGCTTTCTTTGTTTCTTAATTGTATAAAACAAACTTATTGGAGAAGGTACAAAGTCATTAAAGGGTTTCAAGAAAGCTGTTAAATTTTTATAAAGCTATTCAATATTTTGAATAAGAATTATAAGTTTTTATCCCATTATGTATTGTATTATGTTTTTTTACTAAAACTAAAAGGTACTTAAATTAAAAGTTTTTAATTTAAAAATATTTCATTTCTGATGAACATTGTATTCTTAAAGAAGTACTTAAAAGCAAGTTTTTTAGTTAAAATTTTCAAAGAAAATTCAAGAGGCTTTCAACGATTGATTAAAAATTCAGTTTGTTAATTTTTAAATAAAACTTTCATTAAAAGCTCATCCTTTATGTAAGAACAGATGTTTTAATAAATAACATCACTCCGTGTTTTAACACTTTGGATGTTCAGTGCACTCTCCCAATAAAGTCGTTTCCCCGCTTTTGCGCTTGATCGTAACCCTCCACTCTCTAACCGTTTTTCGTCTGGACTCGGTCTCGAGTGCGCGACTTTCTCAATAGCGCCGCGCATTAAATGCGTGTATTACGCGTGTATTTTTTCTTGCATTAATATCTAGGACAGTAAAACGTAAAGAAAAAAGAACATATTAAGCGTTTAGAAAAATATTTAGTAAAAAAAAAAATTAAAATGCACTTTCAATTAAAAAAAGGAAACATGATTTTATAATAAATTTTTATATAAATTTTCATATTGGTACGTCAGATAGAAAAATAGCGAAATACTGAAAAAATAGCGTCAAGTAGAAAAAGATCAAACAGCGAACAGAATTTGAAAATTCGATGTAAACATAGCCTTTGCGGATGCTTTCGCGACGCGGCGCTATTCAGAGAATCGGCGGCGAATCTCGAGGCGAATCTACCGCGGTGGATTGGTGGGGGAGCTCTCGATTTGCGGAAAAACTGCTGTGTTCCCCTCAAGTACTTTTGCGGCTTTATTGAGAGAATGCACTGTACTTTGCGTAGAATATAATGTTAATACGTAATGTGCTTCTTAAATTAAACCTTTTTCGGGAGTTAAAACTACAAAATAAAAACCGATTGAGCTCTTTTTTTACAAATATCAATTTGATCATTTTTAATTGGTTTCGGTGTAAATTGACGAAAAAACAAAAGTGGAAATAATGGACTTAATCCGAAGAAAAGAGTCCAGAGCGAAAAACGAAATGTCGGGGACTCGAGGGGGAAAAGTCGAAGATTGGCGAGCGTAGAATAGTCATATCCGGTAGGAAACGCGACGGAAGTCAGCAGGCGAACTATATTGCCGCAGCCCCCTGCACCAGCCGAAGCAGGTCGGCGTCAATTTTCCACGGGGATATCGACGGGTGCGCCTCTTCGCTTCCGTTTGCCGATGCTTTCCTCGTGATTGCGAATTTCGTCAATAAAATTTTGTTCGCTCGTTTTTACGCGGCGGCATTACTTATTAATTCTCCCTTTTTTTTATGCCGCTTGATGTTCCCCGGCCTCTTCGGTGGTAATGCGGAATGGAGGAAAAACGTTTTTTGAAATTCCATCAACGAGCTCGTTAAAATGAAAAGTGCCGAAATATGATTGTTATCACAAAAGATTTGAATATTGCAGTAGAAACATTTTTAGTTTACTTTCGATTACGTGCATTCTGAAATATACATATATATATACCCTGGTAGAGATAAAAGTATCAAAATTGGCCAGGAAAGTAAAAAATAGGTATTTTTAATTCCTAGTTACCTA
>JAWWML010017847.1:0-20693 GCA_035047165.1 Ormyrus rosae
ATGAGCATATAAAAATAAAATAATAATAAAAACGAGATAATAATGGAACAATAAATTAGTTAGGAGGAAGCTAACTGATATATATATATAACACGAATTTCCGTATAGAAATGATTTTTAATAAAGTGATTTCGGGAAATCCAGATGCAGAGTATTGTTTATATGCATAATACATTTTTTTAAGTATTATACAGTTGCAATAACTTAATATGCCATATATAATTTGAAAAAGCTAGAATTTGAAAATAAAGTATTTCATATTTTTTTTTTAAATTTTACTCAAACATAAATTTATAAAAATATATACTAAAATATGAAATAAAAATAGTCTTCTATACCAAAATATTCCTATTATTTATAGTCATTTAAAATTATTATAGGATTATAAATGTATCTAAATATTGAGATGACAAAAAACTAATCGTTTATAAAACTAGTTTTACTATTAATATTGAGGTGGGTCATGGCGATGTGTGTGTGTATATAGATATGTATATTATATATAAAGTCGTTACGCCTCTTTTGCGGCTGTCCGATTTCATTTTCGAAGGTTTGCATCTTTTACCTACGTATGCGCCACGTAAACAACGTCGGAGATTACTCCGACCCTTTAGGCGTCGGAGCTACGAAGCTATAAGCTGCGAAGTACGAACTCTCACGCATCGGAGTAATCTTCGACGTTCTTTTCTTCGGAATTCGTAGCTTACAGCTTCGAAATTCGATGTTTTAAGCAGCGAACTTCGCAGTACTGTACATCGGAGTAATTTCCGATGTTATTTACTTCGAAGTTCGCAGCGAATAGCTTCGTAGGGTTTTTCAGTATACGCTCGAAAGCGCCAAGATCGAAGCGCCTCCACGTGGCGAATAAAGTTCTGCATACTATTCTGTTTCTGTTTCACCTCATCCCCTTAATGTTATTTTTAAGCCCACTAAAAAATTTGATGGTATTTTGCTTCAAATAAACTTCATTCATAATTTTTAATTAAATTTAGTAATAACAAGTTTCAGAAACTAATCTTTTGAAATTATAAAAATTGTTTTTAATCTAAAATATGAGTTGTAACAAACATCAATTCAAATCTATGCCCTATTCCTTTCATACGAGTGCATTAAACAAAATTATCGTTAGTCTTTCTGCAATTTCTCATGTTTTGAAATTCAAGTAATAAGAATACTATCTGACTGTCCAATATAAAACTGTTTTAAAATTTTTTAACGCGTGCTCAAGTAAAATAAATACAAAGCAGTATCAATGTCATAAAAGTATAAGTACGTATATCATAACAGAAAGAAAGAATTAGCTGTTTCTAAAATTTTTCTAGACCATGATATGCAAATATATCTTAAAAATTGAGCTCAATTTTGAGTTTCCAGCATCTTATTTATTTATAGTATAAAATATAGTAAGAAAAACTTTCAGAAACACTAAGTACTCTTGGAATTAAAAATTTTTTAAATCGATATTTAGTATTGATGTCCGCGAGGAAGCCTTTTTCTCCGTAGAGAGCCGCTCGCAAATTGTTACTTCCGCGGAAAACGCCGAACTCAAGCGTTTCCGCTAAGACGCTCGACGTTCGCGGGGGTTCGCAGAAAAAAAGGCCTCGCCCCACCGGAGCGGGAGAGATCATGTGACTCTCCCATTCTGGCGAGGCCCGCTTGCCAAAACCAAAAGGATCGCGGCGCTCCGTGCTTTCCGCTCCTGGCAGTCCTGGCCGACTCGGGAGACAGGTCCTCAGTTTCGCTCCAGCGTCGACTCACGACGCTCTGAGCGCGAACCCCAACCACTCCAGGAAAACTTCTCGCTGAGAGCACCCCTTCGCTCACCGGCACAAGAGGAAGTCTTATCCCGACTCTTGCCCAATACGATTAACTTCGCTCATCGGCAACAGAGCAGGGAAGCCTGAGAGGGTACGGGAAGCTAACCTGTCTCGCGGCTACTTCAGTTAATTTTTTTTTTCGTCGCATCACTTCGTCCGCGAAATCGTTTTTTTTTTTATTTTTTTATTTTTGTAATAATTATCGCCGTGCTCTACCGGGTTATTTTCTTTTCTTAGTTTAAAAGAAGAAAAAGTTTATTTTTACTGTGTAATTTCTCCGCCTTCCCCATTCCCCCGTTTGATACGCGCTTTCCTCGCGGAGTAGCGTACTTCAGTATCTTAAATTTATTAACTGACTTATGATATTAATATAAAACTTTTTCAAAAACTTTGAATCTTTATATATGCATATGTACAGTATATGTATAGAAGACCGTCACGCGGAGGTTGGTACAAGCGATTTAGAGAAGTACATTCCCGCTCTTTCTACACTCAGTGCATGACTTGTATAAAAGAGTAACAAATGATATTAGATAATCATATATATAAGCCATTGCCCAGGACAGATTTTGAATCAGTCGTGGTAAGCAGACGAATCTTTAATGTAAGGCAGTGTTTAAACTACAGAGAGTAAACTAAAATTTTTTCAATCTATAATTTGAATTCAGTTATAATAAAGATCAAATTTATACCTTTTTTTTCTAAATTTTAAATTGGACAGTTTATTAGGATTTTTATTACAGTAAACTGTCTTATTAAAAATTCATTTTCATCTCAGCACTTGTTTTCTTATTTTCATTAGTATTAATTGTATAATTAATAGGAGTTTTTAAAAAAAATTTTAACTGATACCTTGTAATTTATTTAGGCGAAATTGTAAATACAAAAAACCTGTAGTGGGGTCTGAGGAAGAATGTTCGACGAAAGAGCAGAGCAAGAAGACGAAGCCGAAGGACAATGGGCAGAAGCCGGACAACTCGGAAAACACTGATGATACCGGAGATGGAAATAATACTGCTCGTGGTATCGGGCCCACTCTCCAAGGCCTTCCTCCAACTCTCCTACCATAAAATGCCTACAATTCCGTCGAGAAAAAAGGGATTGTATTATATTGTATTGTGGTTTATTGTATAAAGAATACAAAGATGGACAACGGACGATACGCTGCCCATGAAAAGTTTAGTCACTTTTGACAATCAAATTTTCGTGTTATACATATGTGTCATGTAAGTCAGTTGGTAGTGTAGTTTACAATACATTACCAATATTAATCAGTCTAATTCTGTAAAGTGTATCTGATAGCAGATGGCATAGAGTTCCATAGGTGCACCGCTTGGACTGAAAATGATTTCAATCCGAATTCAGTACGAACTGTAGGGCTCATGAGTTCCTTTTTATGGCCCCTCACAGGCAACCTAGGCATATACCTGATTAGCAAGCTATCCAGGTACTCCGGAGTACGCATGCCTAGGACCTTGTAAATGAACACGGTCATAAAGTATGACCTGCGGCTCTTCACATGCAGCCAGCCCAGGCTAATCCTATCAGGGGAGATAACGCTTTTCGTTTTCCCGTAACAAAAATAAAACCGCTTTTTCAACATTTTAGTGGTAGTTTCATCCCCTAATCGCGTTTTATATTTTCGAAAACTGCATCAATTATCTTAGAGGCTGTAAGTTGCCTTAGGGTAGGTTTTATATCAATTACCAAAAATTTTTTTTTTCGTCCGATTGCAACGACTGAAACTTAATTATATTTTTTATTCAAAAAATAATTTAAAAAAGGGAATATGTGTTCAATAAGAAGAATTTTATTCCTTAATATACATTTTTTATTTTCTTACTTTTAACATAACTTACTACCATGTTATAATAATTTTGGAAACATTTGGGGAGTTTTCTAACATAATAACGGTAAATTGGCCGGTATTTTCAAGTAACTTTCTATGATATTTTAAATGTGCCAAGGAAAAACTGAATTTTTCAATCGAGGGCATTCTTTCAGGCTTTATGAAAACTAACGTAAGAAATATTAAAATTTTATGAAATGCAAAACTTAGTTTAGATATTTTAAAAACTTAATTCTTGTCATTATTTGAAAAATGCAGTTTTCTGTGATTTCCTAGTGATATATTCACACTCATATTGGGCACACCTTTGAAATTTCTTAGTTTACTATTATAGAGCTATAAAATATTAGGAAACTTTTTTTTAGACCTTTTTAAAGCGACTTACTTTTTATTTGACTTTAACGAAAGAAAAAAGTCTGTTAGTTCTTTTTGATATTCGTGAAAAATTGATATATTTTAAACTTATCCGTAATAAATATACAGTTTAATCATAAAATAAACATAGTACCTTCTTGTATATAGTATTTTCTTATAAAAATAATTTTTACAACTTAAAAAAGAACTTCAATTATATAAGAAACATAGCAGTTTCCTAAAAGTTACAAATTTTCTGGATTTGCTCATTTATATATATAATACTTATCTAATAGTATATATTTGGTAAATACATGTAATATCATGTACAAAACAGATAATCCAAAAATTTGAAATTCGGCAAAATGCATTCATCTACTAATGGTATTCTACAGTTTAGTCAAATGAAAATCTTAAAAATTAATTGTATCAACTCAGCTCTACGTGGCATCGTTGATCAAAAATATTGATGTGCTAATACAAAATGTAAGTGAACTGAAAGACACATTTACGTACTCAAACGCCCCTGAATCAATATCGAAAAGTTCTACGTTTAAATTGTCCAAAAATTCATCAGAAACTTTGCCCCCACTCCGATCCCCGTCCCTCCTCGGATCTCAAAAAGTAAAGCAATTACATCTGAAAAACGCGAATAATATGCCAGGCTCGTCCATTAAACGGCACTCCCTCCACCCGGAACTCGTCGTCGGTGGGGTAGGAAAAAAAAGATGGCCGAGCCGAGCGAAATTGAGTTACGAAAAAATGAGTGAAGGCGGACGGACGGAAGAAGAGATTCCGCCGGCGCGGCGGTAGGAGGGAATTGAGACGTCTGCGCGGGGGTGGAGCCAAGCCCCGGCATTAGACGGGCGAATCATATCTCGCGCTCTGCCCCCCTCTCCTCCCTGAGAGGGGCGAGCTTTCCCTTCCTCCGACGGGGCGCCATCGGAGCTCTCTCCCGAGCAAAAACCTTCCGCCGCGGGCTTCATTTTGGCTTTCGATTTTCGGGCTTATTACCGGCGCTCTCGGGCTCTGCCTGGAAATAATTTAGTGAAAAGAGAGGAGCACCGGAGATTATCATGATGTCGGCTAGCTGGATTAGGATGATTCCGGGTAATTGAACGATGATTTTCAAAGTTTTAGCTGTGTTTTGCTGGCTTTTTGCTTTTGTAAATTCGTATAGACTTTTACTGAGTCTTGTTTTGGGTGTTAAGTGTAGGCGTAACCTTTGCTTTGAAAATTATCTATCGCAGTTTTCCGATAAGTCTTGTAATATTTTATAACAGATAAATGATTATTACTCGTTACAATAAACAGTAATAATTTTTATCAATTTCGAAGAAAGATCAGTTAAGAAATCAGAATTTTTCTCGCAAATATCCAATATTATAAAGCTCTAATTTCTTCACTCCATGAAACTTAACTAAAAATTGGGATAGGCTTAAATTGCAATTGATTTCAGCGCAGAAAGGATAATAAATTTCTATCAATTACTTTTGATTCAGTGCACTAAGAGAGAATGTAAGGATCAATTGAATTGCAGAGCCTTACCCTCATTACCTGCCGTCGATTCCCTCTGATGCAATTACACTCGGCACTCGTGGCATTCCTTGCAGTAAACGCGATGTGCTTTAGCTGTGAATCCAAAATTAGCTGATGAGGGTATTGGTCGTTTCCCCATCTTCGCCTACCGCTCCACGTCTTCTTCCAATTCAGATTCAGATATTGGGCTCTTCTCTAAGTTGGTTTTTATTGAGAAGGATTTTTATGATAAAAAAAGTCTTTTCGAACTATAATTCGATTAAATAATAATAATTAAATTGGAAAGGTAAAAAAATCTAGTTTATTTTTCTTGTAGTGTGAGTTGTTCTTGACAAAGAAAAACATTGTCATTTTTAATTGTTATTAGCTTGAAAAAGACTACTGATTAGCAGTTGCAACGTCGCTACAAGAAAAATAAACTAGATTTTTCTAAAAAAGAGCCCAGGGGGATCATTTAAATCATTACAAAGGCAATTATCTACTGGACATTATAATAAATTTCCAGATTAATAAATAATAAAAATAAGTCAGATTGTATGTAAACTACAATTTTCTATTTAAAATGTAAGCATCTTTGAATTTATTATTTAAATTCAAAACTTTTGGATTAAAAAGTTAAATTGTTAATTAGATTATTAAAATTTTTTATTAAAATTAAAAAATATCAGTAATGTAATAATTATTCAATACATTTATTTCATGCAATTTTAAAAAATTATTTAAACTAAAAGTCAGTTCCAGCAAATAATTCTTTCAAAATAATTGAATATAATATTATGAAATATTATTATTCACAGCATTTTACTATTATTGTCACTTTGACTCATTTTTGACCAATTTTTCGATTAAAACGGTGTCGTTTTTAACAGGGTTTTTGGAAAGCAAAAAATTAGGCCAATTTAAAAAAAAATTGGTCTAAAACTGACAAAATAATGGTGAAAACTTCCAACAAGGAATAATTAATACGTAATCTAAGTCTTATACTTCCGAATACTATATTATCCGCTATTAATAAATTATTAAATTCTAAGATTACCGATGATAAAACGTTTACCTGCTATATTTATCAAAATAATTTCAACATATTCCTTCCTTAAAAAAAAAACTCTTAAAACGCAATAACGAAACACAAAACATCCAGCCGATTGCCTCCTCCCGCAGCCATCATAACCCCTTTGGCACGCAGGTGAAATCCCCATCTCCGCGTCTCTCCCGGCTCAGCCACGCGCAATACTTGCGTGCCGTTAATTGGCCGTTCTAATATCGCCGTCTCCTCTCCTCCGTCTTCCTCCCCACCGTGCCCCCCTCCCTCCCCCTCCTGCGCTCGGCGTGCACAGCCTCCTCGGCGGCTAATGGATAACCCGCCCCCTCTCGCCTCCTCCTGCCCTCCTCCGCGGGTCGCGTGTGCGTGCGAGCAAACATTGATTTTGCCCTCCCGCGCGCGGGGGGGAGGCTTTTATTCGCCTCCCTTCTTTGTGGTCTAGGGAAGGTTAGGCCGCCGGAGCTCTCCATCGCCGCCGCCGCCGCGCGCGCGGCGAGAGTTACGGCGACGCGGATGATATACTGATAATTAGAAAACTTACTTAAGGCGCCGCACTGCTTTCGAGGCTCGAGGAGGAGAGAGCTCGATTATTAGCTCGACGCTCCGCGGGCTCTCCTCTCTCTCTCTCTCACGGATTATGGAGAGCCGCGTATATTAGTTTTGCAATGTTAATTTTTCGAGTTATTAGAAAAGTTTATACACCGGGGGGCTCGCTTTATTGAGGGGCTTTGGCTCGTTTATCTAGAGGCTTTTTGTTAAGTGCAATGCTATTCTGTTGGCGATGTGGATGTTGCGCTTATTTTGAGGAGAGCATTCGGTTTTATAATCAAAATATATCATCGAAATGTTAAAAAAATAAGTTTTGTTTTATTCAAACTAGTGTTCATCAGTTACTTACGAAATACAAACTTTTAAGAAAGAGAATGTTTTATTTGTATTCCATCTGCTTTTTATTGAATTTTAAATGTTTTTAAATTTGTATTAATATAAATCTGTAGATTTTTTTTAATGCATTGCATTGGAGATCATTTTAATATTTAATTTCCGTGAAAAAGCGAAGGTATAACAAAAATTTTCATTCGTTATATTTCTCTAATTGAATAATTAGAGAAATATTAAATTTTAATGCTGCAATCATTAATTATAACAGTGAAAAATTAAAATAATAAATAATTAGATTAAAGTGAATGGCTGCTTTTCATTAATATTTATTAAATTTTTGTATACTTTTTTTTCTCAAATCAATTTTATTTTTATCGCAATTTTCGTAATCTAATCAATGAAAAAATTAATCACAAAACCATTCTTATTCTGTAATTCCGGCTCCTCTCTAAAACATATACCCCAAATAAAAAGCAAACAATACCTCGGCGTCCTACGCAAAGCACTCATCTTAACAGTTCAATCCCTCGACGAAAACTAATTAATAAGTATTTTTCCGCAAAGGAATTCCACTCCGCCGGAGATTCCCTCCAATTAAACTCGGACGACAAAACGAGATCGCGCGGCAAAAAACGAAAGTCCTCTCTCTCTCTCTCTCTCCTCATCTTCCAAAGAAAACAAATGAACAAACAAAAAAAGGAAAAGAACAATCCATCGCCGAGATTGCGGGGAATCGCTCCGTTCTGCATATCGACCAGGAGATAGTCCGGGACAAAAAAAAAAGAAGGAAGCGCGACCTCGTCGGCGAGTAGGGGGGGAAGCTGGTGGGGGGTAAAATTGAAGCCGCCCTGACAATGCACATCTCTCGTCATCTCGGCGCGTTTTGAATTCCTGCGAATATATATATATACACCTGCGAGAGCTTAGGGGGCAGGACTGACTTTTATTGCAGCGGCCAAAGTGATGAATGCGCCGATGTCGTTGGTGGGGGGGGGGGGGGGGGGGTGGCGGCTCGCCCGTATTTACGTATTACGGTTATGCCTTTTTACACCGGAAAAATTTTATTGATGTTCCTCGCCCGGAATGAGCAATTTTGATTTTTTTCCTTTTTATTCCCCGCGTCCCCGATATCTATCTTGTCATCGTTTGATGCGCGGCGGCGCAGAGCTACACCGAGAGCGGGGCCAAGCGCGGCGTGATCGAGCGTGGCTAATTGCGAGGGGTGCCGGAATTTTTTCATTAAATTGCCCTTATAATCGCTCGAGAATGAATGCGACGAGAGAGAGAGAGAGAGAGGCGACTTTTTGCTTTGTTGGCTTCGCCCTTTTTTTCTTGGTGTTTGGCTGATATTCTGCGGCGTCGTTTGTTGAGTCATTGCGGGGGAGGAATGTCTGTCGATGACTGCCGGTTTGGAAAATCGTAAGATACCCGATATTTGATAGTGAATGTTGAGAGGTGGTTGAAAATGAAGTAATCATTTTTTAAATCTGATTAAGATACAGCAAGTTAAACACTTTTTTTTAATATTCCCTTATTTATACTTCAAATTTTGATTAATCTAGTATTTTTATAATAATTGGAAATCAATTATTTTTTAGTACAGTCACAAAAATTAAATGTGATTAATTGATTGAATAATTTATTACATCATTTACAAATGTTTTTTGCTAATCTAATTCGTTTCGATGGTTTTTAAATTGCCTTTAGCCTAAAATCATCTATACTATTAGATTTGAAAATTATACAAAACTTTCTCTGGAAAATATGCACGACAAAAATCTAATATTTATAAAGTAGCTAAAACATGACAGAATTGAAATTATTAACACGAGAATAGAAAGAAATTTACAAAATAAACGGATTGATCCAAATTATCGCGAGTTTTTTCAGATGAAGAAATTAAAAAAAAAATAGCAAAAAACCAAACTGTATCAAGGAAAATAAAAAAAAAAGTTATAGAATATCCTAATTATTAAATAAATTACAAATTTAAATTGCATTAAATTTATTGCTATTTTGTTTACCTTATATATTTATTTTTTAAAAATGTTCCAGTTGTTGCCTTTAGAATATTACCCTAAATCGGTTCTGCAGAGCTTCAATGTGTAATTTATTTTACATCTTTTGATACGTAATGTACTTACACATTAAAATTACAAAGAGCAATCAAAAAATTGTAAAAAATAAACTGTTTCAAAGAACCCGATGACATATGCAAACAAAACGCGCCTGTATGTATGCAACATCCAAAACAGTTCTTATACGCACGCTAAATAATAATTCAAATTAGCAAACTCTCAGCTACATATTCAACCTAGAAACCTAATAGAACAGCCTCTTCAGGTTCTCAACTATCCTGGACGCCCTAATAAAAGAACCCGTTTTGCAGCACGCTTGTTGTTCGGCTACCACCCCGCTCGCAACTCTTCCAACCCAGCAGCCTCGAGCTCCCCGAGCCGCCGACCCCTCCGAGAACGAAGAAGGGCTTCGCTGCTGCGCGGAGTTTATGCGAGCCGGAACGACCGTACCGAAGGCAGCGTCGTCGCGAGCGAGTCCGCGAGAGAAGTGGGAAGTGTACCCGTTGCAAGGACTGAGAGGGGACGATTTTGGGGGATGCGAGAATTCTGGATGAGTCCTCGTTATCGGCGAGGGTTTTATAATATTTTATCTTTAGGCTATTGCCGCGTTGATCGTCGGCCTTTTGTAAGACTGGAACGAACGAACGAATGAACGAACCCAGCAGCTGACGTGTTTTAGTTACATAAACAATTAAGTATAACCTTTGTTCTGTCCTAAATTATTTTGCAATTTCCCGCGGTAAATTTTTAGGTAAATATGTAAAGAACAAAATGAGCTTTAGACATATTGAAGTCAGATAAAAAATAAAAATTTTTACTGTCTCAAACCACGTTTTTACTTTTATAAGCAATATTTCGAATTACACTACAGACAAATACGTTTTTAATCTTTTTTCTTGCTGAATGCAAAGTATTCTCCTTTTACAAATGTTGCTATTTAAATTGTCAGATTTAAATTATCTAAAGAGGCAAACTTTCTTCTAAATCCTCAATTTTAACACGACAACCTCCTTAAATAGAACATTTGCGGGTTGATAATTCTTCACTGAGGATATGATGATGTTTAAGGTAACAGTCGTATGATAAAGTTATCAACAATAATATTAGTTACGCGCACATGAAATCTTGAAGTAACATGAAAATTATTCAACTTTTTATCACTCCATGCAAAAAACATATGCTACTTTTTCAAATAAATTAGAATGTGTAAAACCAAACTTTCGTTTGGAATAGTAGAGCTGAGTATATGCAACTTGTGCGAGAAGCTCAATATATTATATTATCAGAAATAATACATCGTGCAACAAGGGGAGATATCCTCGCAACAGAATCTAAACATAAGCTTTTTCAAAACTTCAATTCGTAATGCAATCGGCTTAATTCATTCTCGTAAAACGCATTTTTCGATAAGGTATACGAATCGGGTTGGTCTCCGCGCAAAGTGAATAAACTTACCGACTTAAACTTTAATAATCAGCAGTGCCTAGTATAAATCAGCGTTTTTTGAAAAACACTATTTCAAAATCAAATAAATTTTTGCATCAAAATGTATAAGTTTAAATGCAAGCTCAAATCATTTAATAATGACACCAGATGCGTCGCGGTGAGTTCCGACAGAAAGCGATTTCTCGTACTTAGTCGCATTTGTTCCAGCAGTATAAGTTCAACAATTCTCCCGCCTTTAAACAGTTATAAAAATCATCCCTTTACTGAAAAAGGCTCCCTTTTTTTATGAAGTCGCACAGTAAGTTTGATGAGCTCCCCTTAAATTTAAGTTTAAAAGCATAATAGTTTCAAAGAGGAAGAGTCTTAAAGTACTAGATTATGATTAATTTAGTTGCTTAATGCATATGTAAATATAACAACCCAATAATTACGCATTAAATCATTAAACAAACATTAAAACTGTCTAACGCACATAAAAAATCGCGAGCGGTTAAAACGTTCCATCATAAGAAACAAGAATAAAGGGCAAATCATAATACGAACCAATCACTTAATTACCAAAGATACAAATGCTTCCTCGCCAAGTGGCTGCTCTAGTCAGCCTTGACCCTGCTCCTGCCCGTTGACGAGTATCCTTCGCACTGTTGCACCTCGATGTTAAACAGCCTGCCACGCTCGAAGCAAAAAGTTGCGCTTCGGGTGGCTGATGATACATAGCGTTACCCAAGTTGGACGGGATTTTTTAGTGCCAATTTTACTCCCGATTTGACAAGTCAAAAGTGACCCTTGCGACGGCATGCGCGTACTGCGGGTAAAAAGAGGTAGATACCTCAGAGGACGTGTTCGACGCTCCCTTCCATTTTGCTCCCTAAGTGCGTAATGCACTAGAGCAATTCAATTTTTTATAGAGTTCGTTCATTGATAGAACTGTTGAATTTGACAAAATTTCGTGTTTAAATATTGTCTGAGCGTTAGTTAATGCTTGTTAAATTTTGAATATCGAAAAAATCAGGATGAAAGGGTACTTTAATTCAAAGATTCAACATTTTCTCTTTAATATTAGTTTTAATATTCGTTAGTAAAAGAAATAATAAAATCAAAAGAAATTAAGATCAAAGGAAGTAAGGAGGAGCTTACACGCATCCTTTGCAATTAATTATTTTCTAGTTTTAATCTTTTTTCTTTTTATCAATATTTCTGTGCTTTTTTACATTTTTAATTTGTAGGATTGCTTGAAGATTTACTAATGTTTCATTTTTACCTGTAGTTTGAAAAAATTAATAGATTCTGATAATGAAACATAAAGCATTGTTTTTCTTTTTTTAATTTATAAATTTATAATATAAAAATTAAAATTTATACATTTTTTTTATGTTTATGACAATCATCAGGTGTAATATTATATATCTATGGAAAATTAATCATACATAAATTTATTTAAATCATTTACGTCCCGTAGGAGCAATCAGTTGATATTTTTCTGTACTGCCACCTTGAGCTTTCAATTCATTAACTAATTGCTGAGGATTTATTTTTCTTGAAATTGTTAAAGTCCTATTGGTTTTAGGACCATAACTCTGTGATTTTAGGCCAAGCTGCTTAGCTATTTGATGAATCATGCTCCTTTCTTCATTGGTAAAAATAGGAGAAAATACTAAATCTGTAGTTGTGTCGCCTTGCATGTAATTCTGTAATACCTCTGAACATTTTTTCTTAAACAAACCCATATTGTACATTCCAGGTTTAAGTCCAAGACCTTCTCTTGTCATTTGTTGCTGAAGAGTAACAGGTTCAGTGATGCCCTGAGATTTCTTTCCCAATCCTCCACCTGACCAACCCATTAACTTCATCATCTTCGATCCAATATTATCATTGCTAATAGCTTCTGGTTTTGATTCTTCTTGCAGTTGTAAATTGTCTGTAACAGTGGGAGTTAAATTTTTAGTAACCTTGATTGTGTAATAAAACTTTTGCATTTCTGTAAGAGCAACTTCTGATGCTTCTTTCTTAGCTGCTTTTTGAGTGGGCCCTACACCTTCAGCTACTTTATGTTCATTAAAGTAGATAGCGCAAGAATGATCACTTCCATCTTTGTCATATTTCCATTCTAAATCTATGTCGTAGCTACTAGCAGCTCTTGAAATTACACTTTGTGGTGTGTCATTTAAATATTCAAACAGAACAACGTCATCAGTTTCTTTGTTAGGTGTATTTTGTTTGGACTTTTTTGGTTGAGTATACCTTTCCTGCGTATTTAAATTGCCTTTCCTTTTAAAATTTGTAGATAATGATTGATAATTTCCACTTGAAGATTCTCCCATATTTATAGAACCTGTCGACTTTTGTGGTTGTTTAGATTGTCCTAAAATAAAGTATGAATTATGAATTAAACAGATTTATAAACAAGTAAATGTTTTTTAAATTTTTGTCACATGGTTATAGATAACTAACAGTCATTGAATTCTTCTTTTAAATATAAACAGAATTAAAACACAACCAGGGACGTTGAACAAAATAAAAAAAAATGGAACATTTAATAACTCACTTCCTGCTAGTACCTTTGGCCTTAGAACTAGCTGCATCTGAGGCTCCAACAAAAGTTCTTTGTAATCTGCTTTTCTGTTTTGCTCTGTAATCTTGCACTACATCTTTTGATAGTTCAGATATCATTTTCATTGTTTCCGAGGGATACTTGCATCCTAAGAACTCTACATTGGTAAACACTTGTGCAAGGCACATAAGTTCATCTACGTTAAATTTATCTTTATGTGCCAGAAGAAATTTTCTACGTAGTTCCCAATGCTCATCACACTCATGTTCTGTTTTGTACTCATCAACATTAGCTTCTGTTATGTCGCACATCTTTAATGTAATATTTAAAAATAAAAATATTTGTTTGTTTACAAGATGAAGAATATTCTTAACTTTAACGTTTACACTCAATGTAAAATATAGACAGATAATTATTGAACTTCTTGGCAACTAAAATTCTAAAGTTTTAAAACTATTTACATAGATTATCACAGTGTTTTACAACTAAAATAGTTGAATTGTTACAAATAAACATTTATCTTTCTTGGTTATGTGCCCATCTACTTGCTTAATTGGCGTTTATATGGCTTGTCCGTTTGTTTCACTTTTCCATAAAGATTCCTTTGTTCCTCCTGTCTAATATACTGTCAACATTTTTGAAATTATTTAGCCACTTCATAGATAACTTTCATAGATAACTTTCATTTTAAAAAACAGTAAATTTCATTTGAATATATATACATATAACATAAACTAATTTTAAATAATTTTAAATTGTTTACAATTGAATAATTCGTTGTAGTAGAAAATTTATTTATTTATTAAGTAAAAAATTTTTACAAGTTTATTTACATTTATACACCGTAACAAGTGCGCAAAATAACTCGTCTTTTTGTCGCAAACCCTACTCTTGCAGAAAACACCAGTGTGCACACTTTACGTATAAATATTTTTCCCAACTCAAACATGAAATAGCCCTCATTTCACGCTAGAAATTAGCTCAGAAAATTGAGAATTTCAAGCGTTTGACAAAATTGTTCAAGCGAGGAAAAGTCTTTTTTCCCCGCCTCCGGCAGTGCTTACCGCACAGAGCGGTCAACATTTTTTTTTCATTTTTTTTCTCCGCTTAAAGTTATTTTTTACGATTTCTGTGCACTTCTTGAAACGCACGATCATCTATCCAACTTTCTGACACCACAAGAGGGCTTCTCATGCCTTCCTTTCCTTGAAAAAAACATGGTGTGTAACACGGGAAGAAAAGCTATTTGACTCGAATGAGGTTTTCAGCACTCGTCTGTCTCGACTCCGACTCGTGCAAAACACCTCAGTGAGGTGACCTCACCCTCGCTAGAAATAGCTTACTTTCTCCCCTTGTTGCACAATGTGCTATTCTCACACGAGTATCGAAAAGTATTATTCTAAAGGTGCGCAAATTCTAAACTACTTGAAGAATCTAATTTTGCGCACTTAGTTTCGAAAAATAATTGTGTACAATATGATAATTTTATTTACATATAACTTTCATTTAAATAATATACATAACGTTACTAATTTCAAATAATTTTAAATTGTTTACAATAGAATAGTTATAGTACAAAATTTATTCATTTATTAAATATAAATTTTTACAATGATGATTTTATACATGTAATATAATTTGGTAATAAAAAAATGTTTAACAAACAAACCTATTTCTTACGTATAACTTGCAATTGCTATGAATTTTTTTCCAAGTATCCTATGGTATATTTTTTTACCATCTTTTGATTGCATATTTATTTTATGATTAACGCTTAAATGAATTTCAATAGAATATTTTAAGTTGAATGCTGCAGTACAAAATTCACATTTAAATACTCTAGGAATATCATCGTCTTCGTCATAAATATGAAAACCTGCTTTTTTATGAACTGTATTATGTGAAATCAATTTAGCTTTAACTTCACTCTTAAAATTACAGAACAAACATTCATAAACTAACTTTCTTGACCCACTTTTTGCCCTTTGAGTCATTTTGATTTTTTCCCCACACTTTAAACATTCATTGGGATGTTTTGGACCAACATGCATATGATTTTTGTGTATGTGGATTTTGAGTATTATTTTCCTAGGAGTTTGAAAGGTGCAATGGAAGCAGTCCAGTAAAAACGGTGGTCCACAGCTATTTAACTGATGTTTAGTTATTGAACGATACATATTATATATTTTATTGCATTTGGAGCATTGAAATTTAAGATAACTTTTGCAGTGTCTACATTCTTGTTTGCGAACGAGTGGTAATTTTTTAGAGGATTTCTGACATGTTAGACAATACATATTGATTGATTTTTTTTTACCTGTTTTAAATGAAAATAAATTTATTTAGACTTATAATGTTTTAATTGTATGAAAAATTTTACAATAACTAAAAGAAAAAATACCAAATATTAACTTACATAACTTTTTCCTCACCAAACTTTGATTGATATTTTCTGAACAAATTTTTGATGTTGGTACAGTAAAAATTCTATCCATCATTTCATTAACATGTTGTGATTTTGTATCCAATTTATGTGAAAATTTGAAGTGACTTAATAAATTCCACTTGTCTTTAACATTTTGGAGACAAATTTCACAAGTTATTGTTTTTGATTTTGAACAAGAAGACGAATGGAGTAACTTCTGTGTCCAAGTGCTTTTAAATTGTTTTCCACATACTTGGCATAAAAAATGTGCAACTATAGGATTTCTTTTTGAATTAGTTATTGAGCTAGATATTTTACCACTTAACTTGCCCTTAGATTTAGAAACTATTCCTGTATTTTTTACTTTATCAATTTTAGATGCAAGAACTTCAGCACTTTTAGTGCAGATAACAGGACTTGAAATTATTTCTACATTTTTACACATATTATTAGTTTGTAAATCAGCCTTAGCCCCTTCATTATATGTCAAACTTGTAATTAGATTTAAATGCTGACTCCTTATATGATTATAAATTTGATCGTATAAATTGAATTGTATTTCATTGCAAATTAAACATACAAACTTTAATTCATCAGAATCATACTTTATCAATATATTTTCATTAAATGCATTTCTAGGTATCTTACATTGAGTATGTATTTCAATTGATTTTCCTAAAATTAAAAAAGTAAATGAACATTTTGAAATGTATATTTTGAAATTTTAAAAACAAAAAAATAAAGAAACAAAGAAAACTTTAGAAGAATTTAACATTTCAGTTACAAACCATAGAACAAAGTTTTAAGTTTATTATTTACCTTCTGTAGAATTGGAAAGTTGTTTTTCCAATAGTTTTGGTTGATCTTCATTTGATTTTATTGATTTATCTTTGGCAATTATTTCTTTATCTAAAAATAAAGACCACTCAAATTATTATTAAATAAACGATTAAAATTAAATTAAATAATAATTACCATTGTTATTTTTTATTGTAATGGGCTTGTAAATTGATGAATTTGTAATCATTTTTTACTGTTTTTAATCTAATCATTTATTATTTATTGCTGTTTATTCGTGTATCTTTTAGTTTTTAGTGTCAAATAAATGCATTTAAACTAAACAATAACAATTCCAATAATCGGTTACTAAATACTTCTGAAATGACAATATCAACATAACCTGTATCGTGTCTTAATTTCATTTATGTAGTAAAATATAGTAAAAATATACTACTTTTAAACCGTAAATTTTACTAACTATTTTATTAACTATAAACTATATAATTATTAAGTTTATTAATTATGAACTATATAATTTGAATATCTATAAACTGTATAAACTGTAGTGCAATGATAACCGTACGCAGTATAACTGCACGCAAGTGTAACAAATGTAGAACCGCATAAGACTCGAAACGAGGACTTGGGCAGGCTGTAAATATAAAAAAAAATCGTAAATTTTTCAATTCTATTTTACTTTAACATACAAAAATGCGTTAATGTGTATGTGAATAGGTGCATAACATTTTAAATCTGCTAAAACATAAAAAAAAATTACTGTTTTTTTAAAAATCCAATATTCCGCATTTCGATTCCCAATTAAGCAAAGTACTGTGGCGATTCGCGACTTGCCGCTCTCACTCCCGCAAGCGATCAAATCCCAGGCTCATTAACATATAAGCCCAATTCCAAGAAGCGCTGGGACCCAGCGTCTGAGCCAGGGGTTACCGACATCGCCTTACTAATGAGTCCAGTCGGTAACCCTGGGGCGAAACGCTCTCTACCCTTTTTCACCGTCCTTTCCCTTATCAGAGGGGCTTGCAGCCCCAGAACGAAGGAGGCGGCTCCTTCAACACTAAAACCACTCGCTCTCATCCCTATGCTAACTCCAATACTACCAATACCTCTATCTGCACTCCTCTTTCTTTACCAACAACAACTCAGTCCTCTTCTATCAAACCTCCTTCTGACACTGAGTCAACTTCTCTAATCACCGATCCTTCAGATCTACTACCCAGATAACATTGTGCTCCTCATTCGCTGTTCTTATGCGGCATGTGCCCCGGCAAATTGCCGTCCACGTACATGCGCAATAATTCGGCATGAAGCCGACACGCACGCTGAGGCAAAAACAATTTTACGAAAAACATGCGTGCTGCATATGTGCCGCACGGCGTGCTTCGTGCAAGCCGGGCAATCGAATTATGGCCGTCTAGGTCCATACGCAATAATTCGGCACAGAGCCGACCCGCATGCTAAGTCCTAAGTTGATGCAATTTTATGAAAAGCATGCGTGCAGCGTGTGTGTAGCACGGCATGCTGTCAATTTTTGTCAGTGTCGTCACTATAGTGCTATATTTCGGTCACTGAATATTGATGAAATTTGAAATGGAATTATCGAATGAGTAGGATAAATAAAATTTATTTTTAAAATAAATGAATTTTTATTTTTACTAAAATATATACATTAAATTATACATAAAATTATATTAAATTAATTAATAAATTAAACTACATTAAAATTATAATAATAAAAAATATATATATATCTATATAATACTTATACATAAAATTACAATAATAATAAACATGTAACAAATATATAACTTAATAACGTAATACATATTAATGATGTTGATTTAAAAAATTACTTTTTTTTACATATATAGCTCAATACAGCACTCATAAGTACATCAAATACTCAATTATAATTAATGTACTTTTACTTATATTTCATTTAAAATTCTAAGCCAAAATGCTTTTAAAATTATAAATCTGAGGCTTATAAATAATTATTAATTGTAAGTATGACTACATTAAATAAAATTTATTGTCTCTTATTTGTTTAAGGAGGTACACTGGAAGTATTCCTTTGAACTTATATATAAAAAATGAAATTGAATTAATTATACCTTCATAAAATATTTTAGTATTTTCGATAAAGAAAAATAGCAAATTTAAGATTGTTGCCCTGCTATTTCTTTTATCGGAAAGACCAAAAATTAAATCTTGGTTTTTTGATATTAAATTATATTATTAATAAAAAATTTTACGAAGTTATAATTAATTCAATTTTATTTTTTATTATAGTTAAGTTGAAGAGAGCACTTCTTCTGATGAATTACCTCCTTAAAAGCAAAACCCTAAATTTTATTCTTCAGTCTTGAGATTCAACGATGTCCTTAAAAATTACTGAGCTGTCATCCTTCAGTAATCCCCACAGCCTGAGAAGTAGTATCACAGGAACTTATCTGTAAAATACGGTTGATATTAGAAATACAGATTATTTATAGAACTTATGCATATATATTATGAATTAGCTTCATCATGAACTTGCAAAAAAGATTTGAATTTTAAAAATGAATGTATTTTAGAAAAGAGAAAATTTGTTTTAAAAAAATGTATGAAAGTAAGTAAAACATAGTAAAAGTATTTTGAAATTTAAATAATATTTATAATAATATTTTTAAAATTTGTATAATAAAGAGGATCTAACACCTTCAAATTGTAATCCCCTTTAAACTGCAGTTACAAATATAATCGAATTAACAGTACAGGCAGATATTATCTTTATGGAGCTGCTTACGATGTATTCAATTTTTGGTCAAATGAGAATGATTTAACTCTTTTCATTGTTTCGAGAAATAAAAATACTAATTTTAAAATTATGTGATCTGCGTTATGAGTTATATCGTTTCAATTTTCTTTTATTTGAAGTCTATTGAATCTATGACTTTGCTTTCGAACAACTCTTCTGTCTAAAATGTCAAGAAATATGAAACTTTTTACGCATCGGAGAATAGAAATCCATCAATTGATCGTTAAAGTATTCGGAATTACGGAAAACACGCAGTTTTTAAATTGATATTTTTAATCGTTAAAAAGATCTAGAGTTCAGCCAAGCATATAGTTTCTTTAAAAATTGAATATATCATTACAAAAATGTTTATTTATAAATACATTGTTTATTCAGTTATATTTTTTTAAATTTGCCGATTAGATCCTCTATTGAAAAAAAGTTGACCTTTTCAATTAAAAATAATTCTTTTAATTTTTTTTTTTATAACTGAACAAGTACATTTAAAGTTTTTCCATTTTGACGAAAACAATTTCATATTTTTTTAATTTATTAATGTTTATAAATTTATTTAAAATTCTTTATACTGTACCACTAAATCTTGGTTGACCTCGAGTCGCCTCTGTATGTTTTTGGACATCCTCTTAGCAGTCATCCTCTAGTAAGCGCCGGAATCTCAACGATATCGTCACATGAACTTAACTGTAAAATAGAAATGAATCTGTAAATATCAAATTAATCATTAAAATAGAGATATTTGATTTGAAAGTTCGACATTTTAACACGGGAAGTTTTAATTAATTTTATAAGGTCAGTTCTCTATTATCATTTAAAAAACTAGTATATTTATATAGTACTAGAAATAATTTGATATAATTTTCAATATGGCTTGGAGTACTAATTTTGAAAATATAGCGATTCGGAAGATAACTCCTATGTTACGTTATTTGTATATTATATAGCGTCAGCGCGCGAGGACGTTAATTTTTAAACATCATTTTAATTATACTGTTGCTTTTACAATAACATTTTTTAACTATTTTTTAGTATTACATGCTAACAAGGAGAGTGTACGACATTTGGGTAATGGATTTTCCTGTAACTTTGGGATATGTTTTCTAATGTTAAAATAT
>JAWWML010017858.1:0-20683 GCA_035047165.1 Ormyrus rosae
AAAGTAAGATCCGCTTATTTCAATGGTATTACTTTTATTTCAATCTGCCTACTGTTAAATTAATAGTATATTCAGTCATGCGCACAGTTTAACAGTACAGATTCTGTTAAATCAATGGTAGTATCATTAAAGTAATAGAATATCGGTTAAGTCAACTAAATTTTTTTCTCAGTGTAGCATTCTACTAAAGACGAAACTGTATTCATTATACATTTTTTTGAAATTACTTAGTAAACTGAAATTACATTTTTAATCTTTTTTGCAATTATTTAAAAGCCTTAAAGTAATAAAACTAAATTTTTTAAAAAAATTGCTACTATTTTCAGTCATAGAATCTTTTAGTTGTAGAAGTATACATATCAAATGCTCGTATCGTTAAAACTTTTGTAAGAAATTATCGTTTTTATGAACAATAAAATTATATTGTAGGGCTTATCATATTAAAGTGTATCGTCAAAATATTACGTAAGGGGTAAAAGGTAATTTAAGGTGCAAGCTAGTTCAGAGACCATTCAAGTCCTTGTTAAAGTCATTTGCGAACATAATTACCGCGTTGCACGCTTATTGAGCTAGAATGCACAACTTACTTATTTTAGAATATTACCCATATATAATAATAAGTACACGAGTGTTTATCAGACTATTTTACAATACAATTGATATAAAGTTTTGTTATAAAATCAATTGATTAAATATATTGCATAAATATACTGACAATTCTTATTCTAAATATTTATGTTTTGTACGTTTTAAATTATTTTATATTGAATAGAATGTCAATAAATTGAGAAAAAAGAAATGAATATTCATTTAAAAATAGCTTTTAAGCGTTAATGAAAAATGAATAAACATGTGTTTTAATATTAACGCACGAATACAATATTTGTAGCTGAACTTACTGAATTGTGCACAAAATCGAATTCTTAAAGAAAATTATTTTATATTTTTTAAGATTTTACTCAGTAAGCTTTGATGTCTTAACTAGACGAATTTTTCGGAGAGAATGGACTAAATATTTTATAAAATTACTCCTCTTCTTTTCTGCTATTTACAAAAAAAAGGCAATAGATGCCACGAACTAACTTTCGCGTACATTCCCCGTGTTCAAATCGAAATCTTTTCTCTTGATTCCCGCCCAAAAGTACGTGCTTTCCAGCTCGATTTTAGGCCAGAAAGAGCGACTTTTGCGGCTTGTTTCGGCTAACTTCACGCTCTAGTTGGTGCGAAAATTTCGTGGCTCGTTCGACTTTCTTTCGCGTTGACATAAACTTTTCTTAACCTTAGAAGCTTAACCCCACCAAAAAATGGAAGAATTCTCATCCGATGGCTCCGCAGATGAGAAAAAAGTCTTAAGAAATTTTGATGAAAACAAAAAAAAATTAAAAAGTTAAAAATATACATATATATTGATTTTAAATACATATTAATATATTTTAATTATATATATTGAAAATATATATATATATATATGTACATTGATTTTCAATATTCACTACTGACATTTTTATTTTTTTATTTTCAATTTCAATATTCATTAATCAACATTTCATTTTAGTAAGTAGCACTGACGTTTTCGGTACCAGTATTTGAGTATTAAGAAAGATTTTAAATTAAAAAAAACTTAATGTTTATAACAAAAGTTAAAGTTTTAAATGAATAATTCTGAAATTTTAATTAATATCAATAATTAACATAGAATCAATATCTATTTTCTCGTACATTAAATTTGTATATTCTTTAGTGTTGTTCAGTTCTGTAGTATTTTCTAAGACTTAACAAATTTCTAACAATAATTTTAAAATTACAGAAGCTATGGTACAAGTATATTCAATTTAAGAATGCACTATTATTTTCTTAATATCTAATGAATAAAATTTTTTTTATAAGAAACCATACTAAATTGTTTTAACAACGGAAGTAGCGCAACTCTCTTTATTGACGATTGAAGTATGAAAAATAGTATCACTTTAAATTCTTAATATTGCTAAAATCTATAAATATTGTTAATAAAAAATTGTTAATGCTGATATATGATTATTGCACTGTTATTTGAACTATGTTATTTTATAACTGTTAAAAGGTTGGGCGAAAGATGATTTTATGTTCAACCAGTAATGAATGAATGAGTAAGTATGGGACATGTCTGGAAGCCCGATGTGTCTACATGCAGTATGAAAGGAAGCGTGGAAGTATGGCTGAAGTTACTACTGCAAAGCAGTATAACCACCCAGCTATAGTTATTTAGTTTTAATTCCGGACCTGCGAATTATTTAATCCGCTGTAATTACTGACAAATGTTATATTTTATGTAACTCTGGATAATAAATAAATAAATAAATAAAATTTAAAATATTTTTTTAAATCACCTGCTTATTTTTTTTAAATAAACGAAACTTCTGACTTTCAATTGGTTGATGCCCGCCTCGGTTTTGCAAATGTTGAGAGGGCATCAACCACACATACAACATACTTTCGGTCGGGAAACAAGAAAAATAGTATACGACGGTTTCGCCTCGTGCGTCAGATCACGGGCGGCACACCAGGAAGTCCAACCTTCTGGCCATGGGTCGTAATACACTATTAAAACAATATTTTAATCAAGAGTAATACATACCTCGCCGTCCACGAGCAGCTATAATGCTCACTCGCCTCATTCGGTCGTCTCTGTCGCCTTCTGTCCATGAGTAACTTCTTCGCTTGTTCACCCCATGGCCTCTTCTTTTGAAACAAACTGATTTATTTTCCGTGCACACGGCTTACGCACTTCCTTTGATTAATGGGCTGAGGCAACCAGTACGTATTTTACTTCAGAATTCTTTCTTTTTTAATATTCTTTTATTTAATTGTAATTTTATACGCAGAGCGGGAACAATATTTCTATTTTATTAGTGTAAAATAATAAATATTTATTTATACAATGAAAGAAAAAGTATTTAAGTAGTATTTTTTAATACTCTAAATTATAGTAGTGTTATCAGCTTAATTAATGTTTATTGTGAGTCCAATATTCCATTATAGTTCAATATTCTATAATGTATATATATGTATAGTTCAATATACGGTATCTTTGCTTCGTGTGCTTGGACATGGAAAATTGTTTCATAAATCATGCAGAAAAAGCAGTAAATAGAAAGCAGTAGAATTCTTCAATATCGTTTTGAATACATAAAAGTTTTTTTTTTCAGAGAAAGGAGAAAATCTTTTATAGACCGTCAGGGGGTTGACTCGGTATGTATGCCGGTCTGTATGGGACTCCCGAGCACTGAAGGTGCTAGCATATCCACTTTTTTATCTTTATAGAATTATTACCGCCATGCGGAAGGATCGCTATGAACTCTGAATCGTCGATATGTCGATCTAAAGAGTCTAGTATTCTAAATATAAAATAATCTGAGTCTTTGGAATTTCGATCTTGAAGATTCTAGTAATTTATAATCTTTGTGGTATTCGCCGAGAGAGTCCCCCTGACGGCGATTGCTCACCAGTCACAAAAAACGACTGACTGATGTTCTCTCGCCGCCCATACCTGGCAGCTCTCGCAAGTCTGAATAGAATCATTTTTGATCACAATGAACTTTGTCAACTTAATTTCGAAGTATCGTGTCTGACTTAAAAAGTTTTACTTCAGCCTAGGAAGTCATGCTTCTTCCGAGTTGAAGCTTTCGGCGTAGAAATAGTAAGATTTTGGATCCTCGTCCTTGAGTCTCGTCGACTGGGTCCTGAGTTGAATCCGTCCATGTAAATAAACGTTCATAAAGGTGGTTCCCCCTTGTAACTCGAAAGGGACGGCCGATTTCGGACGCACGGAACTCCGTCAAGGTGGTTGCTGGTTTGGCCCAAATTTTGGATTTGGCAGTAGGGACGCGTAATCTGTTTGCGGAAGCAAGCGAACCGAAAGCATCGAGGCATAAATAGAGAGGCTCTCTCTGGTTTGTGTCTCTCTATGTGTTGGTTCGAGGTACCAACCTGCATACACTAGAACATCTTAGTGGTAGGCCTGGAAACCTCGAGGCGTTTGGAACTCAAGCGACCAACCGTTACAAACAGCTTCACAAAGATCATGTAAAGCCATTTGAATGATAAAGCCTCGGAATCGGCCGAGGCAGGACCAGGAGGTCCGGTAGTCTGGGTCGAGAAGCTAGTCTCCGAAGAGCGAGGACCACCAGGGAGGGATACTGCTTTAAATGCCACCCGCCGAGGAAACTTGGCTTGTCAGGTACGTGATGCCGCAAGGTAAATAGTATGACTCGACGTGTATTCCGATATCCGAAGGAAGGCAACTCACGCTGGTCGCACGGCCGAATTCACTACAGGTCTGTGATCTGTGCGTCAACACAGGACCTCCCTTGCAATACATTGGATCAAAGCCACTTGAGAAGCATGTTCTCAAAGAACATCTCACGGTGTCCGTCTCTTAACTTTGCGCCGAGTTTTTTTTTTTCTCTTAGCTACATGCGTGGAGTTGCCAAGTGCCGTAATGCAAGGGGCGACCAGTCGTCAAGGTACTATCCTTCAAGTGTGACCACTGCAACTTATTGTTCGCCACCAAGATGGTGTTACCGCAACATGAGCGACACCAATACCCCGTGGTTCGCAACGAGAAGCGCTTTTCGGAAGCGGTTCCACCAAACGCTAAGGGTGGCCAAAAACCATCCGACTGGACTAACAAATACTTTGCTTTGCTAAGAGAGCTTGAAAGCTGCTACGCTAGATCCAGGCACATCAATGTCGAGTTCGCGAAGCACTTCCCTGGTAAAGCTAACAAGCAAGTGTCTGACGCCAAAAAAATCGACAAGAAACCACTGTAGAACCGCCCTTTCTATCTTCTGCGTCGCAGAGGGAGATCAGCAGTTACGAAGACGTGTTCGACGACGTGGTGGAACACAAAGTCGAGCTCGCGTTCGAACGCACAGCATCTGAGTGATTGGAAACAACTGCTCGAAAGGGAGATTTAAAGTGGAAGCGAGTATCCGGGATTCTGGACAGATTGAGTAAGGCTAGTGCAGGATGGAGTCGAATCATATGCCATCAAAACGCAGGATAATATAGACCGTCTGTACCACGCCGTTACCGCACAGCTGGTTCCTTCAATTGAAAGCAACTGGAATCAGACGAATTCTAATTCTAGAATGCGTAACGCGAAGCGGAAAGCAGGCAGGAGCGCGAAGCGATTACTGCAGAAATCCGCAGATTCGTATATGCGTGATACCAGACGCTATGGGACAACTGTCCCAAGCATCTAGCCGACTTGGTTGTTGTGAACGATCTCTCTTTCATTCAGAAAACCGAATGACTTTATCTTGCATATCTCGCAACAAAAACTGCTTTCATGCTCCCTCGGAGCTTGGAGAAAAGGGGAGTTCCACCAACCGTGGCACGATTGGTCGCTAGTATGTAAAGCGAGTGCTCAACCGTCATTAAGGAGATCGAAATCCAATTGAAGGGAGGTGTCAAACAGGGAAACCTTATTATTATTTTGCGTACAGACGCCTCAGTTAGGCATTGCGGTTATTACAAAATTACCCATTGTTATTGAAATATTGAAATATTTGTGTAGTTTACGAACCTTGAGGTTCAATTATTGTTGTATATAGATGCCTCCCATATTGTTTATATAAGGGTTTTCATCCCGTTTATTCATTACTAGGATAGATGGACGCGTTCCGCCCGCCGATGTTTCGCGTTCGTTATGCAACTGTATTTCGCTAAAGAAAATCTCTGCTCTCTCGGCTGATCATCTCGAAACGACTTCGAGATTCTCGCTCGAGATCGATAATATCGGATGGGATTTTTTAATAAGGGAAATAAATAAATAAATAAATAAAATTAGTCGGAATAGGAAACCGTTCAAGTTTTATACGAACTGATATATTTATTTTAGGTGATTTTGTCGAAAGCCACCATTTACTTTATACACCATTATTTGCTCCGCTACCCCCTAAAATAAAAATCTTTTAATTACGGTAGCTATAAAAAATCAATTAAATTTAAGTTCCATGAAAGAAAATTCATACACAGTAAACGTAGCAAACAGAATCACTTTGAAATCACAATTGTGTGTGAATCGCGGGACGATAGTGGAGCGGATCTCCAGACGAACTGAACTGCCTAACGCAGCTAGCGGTATATAAGCTTTTCTGGCCTTAGTTTAATTGCGGTCTACCGATCGCTGCTTAGCGGCGGCGTGGTGTACTTCGGTCTTCAGTGCAAGTACGATTGCGAGAGCACTTGTTAGCGTGTCATACATGTGAATGCGGGGCTCTACTCACTGGCTGATGCTAATGAATCTTCTAATATGCAATTTCTTTTTTAAAGAAACAATTTAAAAAATTTTTTGCCAGCGTTGGTCATTACTCTGCAAAAAAAGGTTACCGCCACAGCCATCTTATTCGCAGACCCCGACTTCACGGAAGGTGTGCTTCGTATTTAGCATCAACCATAAATTCTTTAATGTTTTGATCTCCACCGACACTTCACCTATTTTTAGGATCTGATTTCTTGAAATGCACTTCTTCATGAGCAGCATAATCTCAGTCTTAGTCTCTACTAGTGTCAGCCCATGATCGTTCATCTAGTGTAGCAAATTCTATGCGTGATCGAGTTGCGTCTGTGTACAGTATCATGTTGCAAGCGATAATGATGTCTGCCACGTCATATCCAACTGGAGGATCCCATCGTAGGAAAAATTCTATAGATCGGGTTCTGTAGGATAGAACCTTGGGTCGCCCCAGACGTAAATTCCTTCCACCTTGAACCCTCCAACATGTTGTACTCTGATGATCTGGAGAAAGTATCTAGAAACCTTGAAGTTCCCTGTTTTAGTACTCCCAGAACATTCATCCGTCTGACCGAGTTGAAGGCGTTTTTGATATCGAGTGTCACCAGGAGACAAATGGGACGAGACAAGTAGTTTCCCTTCCGTGCTCTTGACCACCTCTATTATCTCCTGGATAGCCTTTATGGTGGACTTCCCTGCATAAAAGCCAAATTGACAATCGGGCAGGTCGCCTGATGGTGGGGTCTCAACAGCTTCTCCAAGAGTTTCCCGGCTACGTCCAGCATTCATAGGGGTTTGTACGATGTCGAAACATTGATTGGTCCTTTGCATTTGATTATCAGTACAAGTCTCACCTTCTTCCAGTGGGAATAAAAAATTGACGTTTGAAGGCACAAGCTGTATTTGCTAAGCGAAAGCTCAGAGTGGTTCCTGGTCACTGCTTTCAATACTTCCGGAATCCCGTCCGATCTTAGTTCTTTATTGTTCTTGAGTGAGCGAATTGCTTTTTCTAGCTCTATTCTATTAACTGGTGGAGCCTCAGGGCTTTCTGAGACCAGGGTTGTTTTTGGGGATAAAGTTAAAAAAAGTTGAAATAGTGGAAATGTTTGTAGTAAACAGATTTTCTACTACTAAATTAGTAAAATTTAATATAAATTTAATATAAAGTAGAACTTCACTAATTTCTGTAAAGGTTTTTTTTTCGCCTTGACTTTAACCCCTTAGAAATATAACTAACCTATCGATTTTGTTTTGGAAAATCCCCTTCCCGACTATTTTCAAATATGCTCCTTCAGAATCTGCCCTCCAAAATATTGAACAAACGCACTTAAATATAAGTTCTTTTCGATTCAAAATAAAAAAATCACACAATTTTTGACCTCTTTTTTTTTATAAAATTCATATTTTCTTTAAGTTTAGTATCTCTAGATAAAAAAAAAATTATGTAAACAGTGTTCTTATTTTCTTGCCTTTAAAATGCCGTATTGCAGCTTATAAAAGCTATAATAGCCGCTTCAAAATGGCTGTTCAAAGAAGGCAGTTTCAATTAAATTTTGGCGTATATTTACTAAGAAAAGATTAAAATGTATATAAAAATTTTTTTCAATGAAAATTAAATTATCAAGTGTATCATTGAACTGTATTGTAATTTAAATTAACTTTTTGACTTATTGTTTTTCACTATTTGAGAAAGTGCTTTCTGAAATAAAGAATATTTATCAATTTTACTTAATGAATGTGATTAGATTATACAATACTTAATTAAAAAAAATTACTTCACATAATAATTCTGATTTTTTATTTTATGTAAACTTAGTTGTACAATTCTGCTTATTTAAAAAAAAAAAATTAGATTAAGGTAATTTATATTTACTTAAAAAACTTGTCCTAGCAAGTTCAGTCTGCCTCTAATGGTTAAGGTAAAATTACTTTCCAGGAAAATTATTTTTCATTACAGCTTGTATAAATATCCAAAGATTTCGCCTAGAGAATGAGAAGATTGAAATAGCACTTCGGATTCATTGTGAACAATGAATATCAAATAAAAACCTTTTAACTCTGGTCGCCAAGGGCTTGACCTTGATTGAATAAGTTTTGAGGAATTTTTTTCTTCTTGACTAAAAGTTTTGAGACTGATCGAGCGGTCGGACTTCGATCTACCAACTTGTTAGACTAACTCTTTTTTAGCCTTTTAATTATCATCTAAAATATTTAAATATAATATCGTATTGTTTTTACATAATATTTATAAGGTCGTATAAGACTTTGTAAGTAGACTTTGTAAGACTTATCATAGAAAACATAATGTAGAAAATTTGTATTTAAAACCGCATCTCTTGCAAGTCTTATAAGATTCATAGTTGGTCAAAAATTTCACTGTTTATGGAGTAAGAATTTTAAATCAGTTGTTTAGCACATATTAATTTAGTAATAAAAAAATTTTATTTAACGAATTCAAATCTAATTTAAGTCCAACTGATCAGATTTTATCGGGTTAAATTTTAAATAAGTAGTGAAAAATATAAGTTTGAAGTTTTGTCAGGGATTAAGAGCGAATGTTTATGTTTCAGATATAATTAGTCGTGCCAAGTTTTACTTCATCACGGTTGAAAGAGGATTGTGATTTATGTTCAGATTTATCGATAAGAAAATTAAATTTATATATATTTTAAGAACGCCTAAAAATAAGAATAAACAGAATATGATCGAAATAGTTACATTCGAACTGATATTGTCTGAAACGCGATAATTTTTCGTAAACTTAAAGTCGAAGGTTCATTTTGTGTTCGATTTTATACCTCTTGTGGCCTATTTTATAGCTGATACTCGTGTCATCTTTGAGCCTACCTGTCCGTTATTTAGTCTCACTGATGGAGTTCAAATCCGTCATTAGAAAAGAGCTTACACTGGAGTTTTCTATGACTTAAGTTATATTTTGTGTACTGGACTCCTGAACGAATATTAAACGAATATTGTAAAAAGTATCAGCAGACCAGAAGGAGACAATTCAACTATATTTTTAACTGTGTCAGTAACATTAAACATTTAATTTTCCCAGTGAGTCCAGTTTTATCAGAAAAAATTGATACAAATTTCCTTAAATTTTGGCTTTTAAATTGGAGGAATTTGATGGCCAGTATCCTCAATTGCATCGCTACTGACCATGTGCAAAGCCCTTCAAATGCAGCCTGCTTGGCATTCAATGGAGTAAACCTACAAACAAACCTACATCTTTGCTAACATCTGCAAGCGGTCGCCCTATTTATGCTAGTCTGATTGCGAGAGCGGTAGATTGGCGCGCTATAGCGTATAGTAAAATATATAGCTGTGTTTTTGACAAGAATTTTTCTAATAAGTATATGAAATTCAAGCATTCCTGTTTGCGGTCTTTTAAGTTCTGAAATAATTTTTTGTTGAATTTTATTAACAAGGAAATTTTATATTCTGTATAATTTAAAATATTTTTACTTTGTGGCATTATAAGACCAATTGCATGGAGTACTGTATTATGCTGCATTACGATATACTGCGCTATTTTTCATCGCATTTGATGGCGATTGAAATTCTACTTCCCTTATTCTTTAAATGGTTGTTTGAACTTCTTCTTTTTTATCTTTCGTTTCTGGTAAAAACTTAAGTAGTATTCATTATCCGAAACTTCTTTTAATTGGTCCTTTTGATATTTTATGAACTGATTAACTTTTATCCATATTTTTGCCGTTAACACACAATTGGAAAGCTTGTTGTGTAAATATAAAGTTGCTTCTAACTTAATCTTTCTTCTGCTTGTTCCGGATCTTTATCTCTGCATCTTTCTTTACTTACATTTTTTACTATCTCTGCTTACTTGAGCTTGTTCATTTTTCTCTTGCCCGTTATTCGCGCGCGTTTACAGAGGAAAAGAGGCGTGTGCGAACTTTTAAAGGTAAACTGAATACTTCGATAATTAATCTTGAAGAACGAAACTCGTAATGTGATTTCAATTTTTCGTCCACTCCTTTAGTCCAAATGCCTTTTGTTCAAAGAAAGCGCAATCAGCGACGACTCGTCAGTCAAGATAAGAATTCTCAAAAGTCCGCGAATCCGCCTGAAAAGGAAAAGAAAATTACAACGCGATGACTCATGAACCCTGGGAGCGCATCTAATTTCCGGCCGGACTTTTTCTCATTTCCCGGATAATTCGGAGCTCGGGTTAACGAGAGGTATAATTGCGAAACAATGTAACGTTTAAGACTCTGGAGAATGCCATAACCGTGCGGCAATGTCGCCTAGCATATATAAACCGTCGGTTCCGCGTAATTCCCATGGGTATAAACGGAAAAAACAGCCGTTTTCCGACAGTCACACGCGTCAGAGGAAGATCAAGATCTTATCGACAGTTATAGGCACAATTTTGAATTCTCTTCGGTTTTGAAAACTTTTCTCGGTTTGATAAGCAAACTTTCTTGAATTCGGGTTTTCCATGATTTGCTGTGATATTGTTACGGTATTGTTTTTTTTTGTGATAAATACAAACATTTAATTTATATGTGTGAAATGTGAATCACACTTTTTACATAACAATTAATGATTTTTTTCTATCCCTTGAGCAAAAGTACGTAGTTTCGCCGTTCGCTTTGTAGGGTAGAAAAAGTAGCACTTTTGCCCACTGCTGCGATTTTCTTTTTTTTTCTTTCTGCCGATCGGAGAAAGATTTTGTAACCTACAAAAAGTAAGGAAAATAACAGAAAAGAAAATAACGATACATATGCAACAAATTTATTAAAAAACTCCTATGTTAAATATGAAAATTGCACTTTCAACGGTAATATTATAAATAATTTTTCCCTATCATGGCTAGTACTTCATCGACATCTTCACGAAAAAGAGTTAGTAGTTAATCAAAACTGCGATGATTTCTAAATGAAAAGTATTGAGATAATAATTTTGCAATTTCCAAAGGCTTTGAAACGTTCTACTAAGTACCATTTAGCGATAAATGAGTGAAATAGAGCTGAACGTATGAAAAATAAACTTTCTTACACGGGAATAAAATTGAACTTTCACACGAACGTTATATGACGCCCGAGGTGAAGCCGATTTTCCCCTGTTGTAAGAAAATCTATTATTTATAAATGCATGTGGATATAGCGTATTTTTAAAGTAAAATTTTTCTGTTAACGGCTTCTTTGTTGAACGGTTAAACTTCATTGCATACATAAAGTAATCGTTGCTTGTTTTTAATCAAAGTTTTTTATTCATTTCGCACGTATAATAAAATTCATTTTAATTAAATCACAAAAATTGATCCACGAATAATAGGTAAAAACAACAAATTGGATTAATTATTTGAGTTTGACCGCCAGTGAAATAAAGGAATATTAATTAAAAAGTGTTGCTGAAAGTCATCAGTATCGGGTCTTTTTTTTGACAATCCTTTTTTACTTTTAATGCAAATTTAACACAAGCTCAAATACAAAATTAAATTCAACTCAAAAGACTATCAGGCAGGAGGACTAACTGCTAATTTAAAAATTTCACAAGTGCAATACCGGTTCCGGTAACGTCCGCACATTACCAACTTTTTATGTGCATTCTTTATTGATTCAAGACGAAATGTATCACTCTTTGTTTTTTTACTTTTACCGAGGAAGATTGCTGATAGTGCCCTCACCTCTTGCGCACTCCGCCAGTCGATTCTAGCGCGTCAGATGTTTTCGTTCTGGAATCTCTCTTCGGAAGAATCTGCGCGCGCTTCCTGGAAAAGGTCGCGCGAACATCAAGATAGTCCGCCGGCTTACTCAGCCTATCTTTCGCGTTTACTGGCTCGGATTCGCCGGAGAATAACAAAAGGAACGCGGAAAAGCAAATACGCTCTTAGAGGGTTGCTTTTGCATTTTCGTTAATTTCTCAGTTTAGGGATATTAAACATTCAGCGGAAGAAAAGATAATGCGAAATATTTACTCAGGTTTAGTTGTGTCGGAAGTGTTCTTCTCTGCTGAGATTGTACATTGTTTTAATAGAAAGCATTGTTGTTATTTTATCACGATTTAAATAGCAGCAGAGAGAATAAAAATGTCATGAAAGAAGCACAAGTACACTCGACGATTTATGTTTGTTATTAGATCGTCGAGGATAGTATTATTTTACTACATTTCTTTTGATCCACGAAAAACACTGATAAAAATGAATTAAAAGTAATTACATTACTTTATCACAATTTATGCCGAATGGATATATGCTTAATAATATCGATTAAATGAAAAGTGAATAAAAAGTCTTGTGAGTAAGGAAAGATAGCTTGATGCAATAAGTAATACTCCGGGAAAAGAATGATCACTTAAAACCGTATTCGATAAATGAATAGTACGGCTTTGCTTCCAGAAAGCAGCGCAAATTTTCATTTCCCAATAATTCAGCCTCACAGATCCAAATAAAAGGCGCATTAGTCGCTGAAATCACGGCGATATCCCCGAAAATCTACCCCGCTTTTATTCATTATGCATTTTTGCACAATTGAGCTTACTTTACGGGGAATAATAGCGGAAGATTTAACCCAGATTACTGGAGTGGCTGGCGCGTGTAAAGTTTCGTCGGTGCCGTTATAATTCCGTTGGTATAATTCGAGAGAGAGAGAGAGAGAGAAAGATAGAACGAAATCATCGCCGATCTCTTGTACGCGCCGCCAGTAATAAACAGGCTCGCGTCTCTCTCTTGCTCTCGCAAGTACCTAAATCGCGGCGCAGCTCGTGACAGCGCACTGACCCAATTCCCAGCATGAATTCCTGGCAGCGAAACGAGTTCGCAGTTTTCGAGGACGGGATCGCGTAAGCCCGCCCATCGATGCTTAAGAAGCTACCTTGTTGGCGAGCTTTTCAGAGCGGAGCCTCTATTCCGACTTATTTTTCTACAGCGTTCGTAGCGCCGAGAGAGCGAGAGGGTTACGACTACTGGCGCTGCCGATAGATAAAGTCAGCGTTGCTTTTCAACGTTACGTTGAAAATTTTACGTTACCGAATTAAATAACGATCTGAAAGTAATTGATTAGTCGGTGGGTTCAATTTAAACGATCCCCCCCCCCGGACTCTTTTTGGAAATTTACTTTATTTCCTCTCGATAGAAGCGACGTTTCGGCCACTGTTCAGAGGCCTTTTTCTGTCAAAATCGCCGTCCAGCATCAGCTCCGTTCACTCGCTCGTTAGCTCGGTTAATTCGCGCAAGAATTCCGCGTCGACAAAAGCCCGCGAGCGCCACGCGATCGAGCGCGAGAAATTTTACAAGGCCTGCATGATCGCACGCCTTTTCCGGGAGTACAGCGACGCACAAGAGAAACGTTGCCCGGCGTTTCTTTTTTACCGATTCGTCGGACAAGCGGATTTTTCGCACGAAGTAACGAGCTAACGAGTGAATGAACAGGGCTGATGATGGACGGCGATTTTGACCGAAAAACGACGTTTTGAAAAAGGCTTGTGAACCGAGACCGATATGTCGCTTCTATCGAAAGGAAATAAAGTAAATTTCCAGGAAAGCTCCAGGTGGATTATTTCAATTAAAGTCAGCAACTATTGAAACTATTTATACGGGACATGCTAAGGCTACCCTTCACATAGTTTGTTGATTAGTTTATTCGCAAAGTCTTTAAGATTCAATGGTGGTGCAAAGCCAGAGTTGAAGAATTAAGCTTTTTCTAAACCATAATTTCAAGCGTAGCTTTTGAGTTAATTATTTTCAGTTGGTAAGAATTTGATCTCACCTTATCGAGAAATTAAATTAGAATACTTTAAAACTAAAGTTATCTATGTTTAAATACATAATTTTCTAAAAATTATTTTATTTAGCGCATGACATTTAAAATTTTCTAGAGAGTACAAAAAATTAGTAACCCAAAAAATGCAGTCTTTTCTTTACTAACAGATCTGTCGATATATATTACGCTTTGGAATTTCAGATTTTCAACCTCCTACATTCCGAGAACTATTCATTTTCAGACTTTGTGCCTCTGACACTTTTGATCAGGAGGCCACAAAGTATAATATATTAAAAATTCAGCGAATTTTATCGTCCTCTGTTAATTATGAAATGTATAAGAGAACAGAAAGCGCTCAACTGTTTGATTAGCCCAGCAGAAACTTTAAAGTTATCTGCGACAAGTCGAGGAAAGTGTTTCAACTTTTTAAGATTCTCAGATAAAATGGAAAATATTATCGTCGTAAAATTCGAATCCGCCCATCAGTTCAAAATTTTCGAAAATATGTCAAAAAAAGATTTATCGGATATTTTTCGATGGCGGGAATCGAACTCGTTGACAGCCATCACTGCAGAAAAATACGCGTAACAAAACTGACCGCCTATAGTTAGTCCTGTCGCTAATACCTGAAAGCGGAAAGCGACATTAAGTAACTAAATAAAAAAATACAAAATATACTTTAAGATGTTTTTATAATGCAAAATTAATTATAAGAAATGCAGTCTTTACATCGCATTAAAAACACGAACGAATATAATTTTGTATTGTACGTTGTAACAGAATCAGTGGCCGTCCAAGAGGCTGGGTACGCTTTAAAGCAATTCTATCCCCGCTTTGTGAAACTAATGCTTTAACATTATCTTCTGAAAAATAGCGAGTTCATCGGGTAACCCGGAGCCTTCACTTAAAGAGAATATAGACAAGCTTGAGAGATACTGTTCTGGCATACTACGAGGATGTTGCAGATGGATAATTAGTTATCAGAGTAATTAACGACAAGGTGTTTCTGCTTTGAGATCGAGAACTTTGAAGTGATTGAAGTACTTTATAATGCAACAGAGGTATAAGTTAATAGCTGCGTGAATTTCGAATACATTTTAGTCGTGTGCGAAATTATTATTAATATACAGGATAACAATGTAATAGGCGAGAATTTCAGAAAAAGCTGTATAATTATTTTTGCCGAAAGTCAAAAGGTTCAATGAGACATGAAGTCGTTTTATTTTTAATAAGCTTTTTAATGCACCCAACAATAAATCCTTCATTTTAAAATATCCTGTTATTAATTAATTATTCTTAAAAGTCATTTTACTAAAAGCTCGGTCGACAATGGAAAATAATCGCTTTAGAGAATATTGCAAAATAATAACTAGCAGCACAGCGTTGATTTTAAGCAAGCAGAAAAAAAAAACGACACTCTTAATTCTTTGGGCATGGAAAATTGCTTGTGCAGGTAATTGCCAAGTAAAACACTTTTGACCGATATTTTAGAAAACTGGGTGAAATTAAATTTACGGCGCACGCAGATTGAGTGACATGTAAGACGCTTCGCAGCCGCAATCTTGTCGTCATCTACCTAACAATGTCGGGCAGGTGGTCTCTTCTACCCCTCTATAGTTCCCTCGGTGCTCCGGCTTTAAGTGGCGAGAAGCCGGGAAGATAAATGCGCAAACTAAAGCGTTTATTTCGCCCCCCTCGTTCGTTTTGCATAACATTTTTCCTCGATTTTTAAATGAAAATTTGCCTTATCGAAAATAAGCTCGATTTCCACAAAGGGAGGATATATACGTCGCCGTGATCTACGAGGGTCATCATTACGCGTCAGAAAGTGCACCTCCCGGAGCCTTATCGATATCCGTGACCCGAAGATCCACATATTTTCCCTCGGCAGTGTCATACCTACTCGCGGGAGGGGACTCGTGCATCATGACTAGCCGGGAGCCCCCGTGTGTTTATGAATCTACATAAAGTAGTGGAATGCTTTAAATCTATATAGTGCCCTGGTTGGCAATATACGGTGTGCTCGGCGAGAATGTAGTGTACGTTATAAAGCATGTATTAGGACTTTTACTATGCTCGAAAAGTCTTTTAAATCTTCAAAACCTACAGCGGTGCACCCGCTTTGTGCAGATTTTTTAGTGCGTAGTTTTTTTTTTAACAAATAAATATGTCATTAAGCTCGAAAAAATACGGAAAGTTTATTTTCGAGGGCAGGAATTTTTTTTGAAACGCGAAAATAGCAAAGTGCAGCCTGTGTGCGCAACGTATACGAAATAGCAGAAACAAACGCTGGAATAAAATTCAGCAAAAATAAGCAGTTAATCTCCTTTCGAAATAAACCTATTTAAGCTCAAGCTTTACTCCATTTATTTGAAGCGAGCTCCGACTTCAAACAAGCAGCGATACACACATCAACTGCAAGCGAACGCTTAAACTACCCGTCTGAGTTTACGTTACCGAAATTTGAGCTCCCTCCGCCGGACTCAATACCTATCACAAATCTTTTATGTTCAAAGTCTCAAAGAGAAGAGTCGGAGAAAATCGAACATCGAATTCAGCTCGCGTAATAATGTATACACAGACGTTAAAAAACAAATCGAAGATGCACCGACGAAGAAGAAAAGACTATATCAGCGACACTTGCCCTCAGCGGGGCCAAGCATCGGCGCGTTTACTTCCCGCTACTCATGACTGCGTAATTTCCCGCTAATTAATTAACGCGCGCGCTTAATTACGCAGGCCGTGTCGCGCTCATATCCAACCCCACCCCGCCGCTCGGCAGAGGTACATCTCGGGAGAGAGGGACGCGCCCCGCGCCGTCAGATGTTTAATGGGACACACAGCTTAGCGGGCCAACGCTTTCTTCGCTTTTATTTACTGCTGCTTCATTTTGTTAATGAGAGAGGGAGGGAGGGAGGGTAAAAACAAAGAATTTCATTTCGAGCTCGCGGCCTTCGAGGACCGAGTCATTTTAATAATGCCCGGCGCTCTTTCCCCCGCTGGAAAGCGTGTCGCGCGATGTTTTGCCGAATGAAATATTAGAGACATGAGCAGGCCGGTGTCCGGTATGATTAATTTTATTCTAGCCTTTCATGCCTGGCTCGTCCGCACTTTTCGTCAGCGGCTTAATAAATTAAAACCTCAAGCTCTCTTTCTCTCTCTCTCTCTCTCTCTATCCGCGCGAGCGAGGGTTTTCCCCCTTTCGAAGATTTCTCAAAGGACTGATCAGTCTGCTAAACGCATTAGAATATTACGACCGGCACGTTCGCGCTTCTTTTTAGTTAACAGATCAAACTCTCGCGCGCTTTGCGCGAGGGACTCCGCCGAGGTGGAAATTAAAATTGCCACTCAGAGAAATAAGTTGAGTTCGAGCGAAAGATGTAGGTCTCTTTGTAATTAGCCGTAAAACTTTTAAGGTTAATTGTACAATAGTTTAAAGTCTACTTCGAGGAAGTGTTTTTTTTTTGTCATCGAATTATATGTTAAAAAGAATATATTAATTCAGCTATTCACTTTGACTTATAAGACTGGGTTCGCTTTTTTATTTATTCGAATTTGAATAGTTAAAAAGTGAATAGATTAGATTAGATTCATAATAAGGAAATTTCACACAAGAACAATAATTATAAATTTAAATTAACCGATATTTATTATAAAATCATGATTCTATTAATTTACGAAGCAACTATTATGTTTCTCTGTTTAATATTAAAAGTTTCTAAAAGCATTCTACTCCAGACACCACTATATTTCTGCTGAAGTTGCATCTACGTTTAATATTGACAGTTTCATAGCTCAGAGAACTCCAAAACCAACAATGCACTTGAATCCAAAACAGCGGATGAAAATGCGTAAGAAAACAAAGCTGAAAGCCTTACTAAACAAAATTTCACACGCGGATTACCACCTTGCCACTTGGACTACTCGATCTATTGAAACCGACTTTTTTCCCCACTTCGTTAAATATAAGCTTCAAGTATAAAAAAAAGCGTGCGCTAAAATTTCGAGAGAAACGACTCGCCTCGAGTGTATAAGTGTATTTTTTTCCCGCGCTCGCCTCGGACGCGTTCGCGCGGAAGCTTAAAGCACTTAGAAATTCAAATAGCTGCACTCTCCCATTGGGCCGACGAAGAAGGAGGGGGGAGGGGGCGGCAGGCAAAGAAGCAGCAGCCCCTATGTGTGTACTCGTAAGTGCAAAATTACTCGGGCCTTCTTGCGTCTGCTCGCGCGGCTGCTGCTGCTCCTTTTCGGCTCCTCGTGCCGGAGAGGAGCCTGAGCGTTTGCCCTCTCCAGGGTTTTGCTCGGCAGTCGCGGCCCCTCGTACACACGTTATGCACCCCGCGCCCCCTTTTAATGTCTTCGCGTTTATCGAGGTGTTTACGGTGTGTTTATCGCCTCTCCTGCACGAACGAAAATGAGAACGAGCATTCATAATGGAGGCAGCGGCCAAGCGAATTCGACGACGACGACGACGACGACGACGACGCTCCGGGAGGACTGCTGGTCTCTCGGCCTCGGGAAATTGAGCAAACGGGAATACGCTTCGATGAAATGCTTTGCATATTCCAAGCTCGCGGTGCGCGAGCCAGAACCGCCCGTTTTCTAAAGCCGAGACTCAACTCGTGTGCGGCCGCGCTAATGTGCTTTCGTGCGCACGCCGAGTCGTACGGGAGCTTTTCATTGTCGGGAGAATGCAAATTTAAAGCGGTTTCCCGTTACGCATAATGGACTCTTTGTCGGGCATTGTTTAATTCCAAGGGAATTATTAATTTCCCAATTAATCGCGAGCGGCTAGTCCCGTTTACAAGTCGATGCGGCCCCGCGGCGCGGAAATTTATGAAAAATAGACCGATCTCTATACCGGTTTTAAGCGGTGCGACAAATTATTGCGCGGCTCCCCCGTTTTATTCCCCTCCCTCCTGCCAATATGCGCACAATATTTTGCCTACCGACTCGTGAGAAAAGACGTTCTCGTGCATGAAGCGTCTAACAATAAGCTGCCTGCGAGTTTGCCGAAGGAAGACGACGGCGCGCTCGTTCGAAGCCAGATAATTGAAAATTAAAGCTGCATCGAGCTCGGACTCGGAATAAAAAGGCGAATCCAGAAATACAAAGTGGCCCGACAATGCGATAAAGCTTTTCCGCGTTCGAAGGCGAGTTAGATGCCGGCCATCGATTGCTCGCGCGCAGGCTAGTTTGTATTCATGGCGGCTTAAACGAAGATTAAGTAAGTTTCTCGGGGAAAAATTTTAGCATAAATTAATGAATTGCGATGACCAATGCTTTTTTTCACTCGAGCGGATTAATTAGTGTAATTCGAATAATCCGGTTCGGTAGAAAGTCATTAAGTGGGTGTTACTTTATAAAATAAGTTGCTGAATATTCCTAATATAATGTGACTGCTGGCACATACTTTTTTGCCAGTTCATTGCGTTGAAATTTTTATTAAGCGCCAGCTTGCTTCATGAATGCTTCATTCATTAATTGCTATCCAACGCTTACATAATTTAGTGTATTGCAAGTCGCTTCGACAGAATGTAAATTTTTAAATCCAATAAAATGGTTTGTCTGACCAAGATACAAATGAAAAATAAATATACAAAATAAAAGAGTTTTCGAAGGCTCTTTTAGATTGCCAAAAGTCATTAAATACATCAATAATCGTCCATTATCAGAAGCACGCGGAACTTTGAGCACTTTTGCCATTGCACTTCTTTTTTTTCTACGCAATTTTTTTTCTCAAAGTCTCGCTTTCTTGTAAAGAAGCCTTTTAACTTTTATTGGAAAACTTTATCGTCTTCTTCGAAAGAGTAATCAAAACTCAATTAAAATTCGTAGGCAATATTTGCGAAAAAGTATTCCAAAGTTAAAATCGAACCATATGACTACAAATTTTAAAAAATACCAGAAATTGAGAAATCGTGCAATTTCACTTAAAACTACGGGTACTCTGTCGGAAATTTCACCAATTTCTTTTGGTCAAATATTTTGGTAAAATATCGTTGAAAAATTGATGAAAAATAAATATGGTGGATTAATAAGAATGTAAATTAAAATTTTATATTTAAAACGTAAGACTCTGAATTTATTATTTAAATTCAAAAGTTTGTGGATTAAAATTTTGAAGTAATAATTAAAATGTTTTATTAAAAAATATAAATAATGTAATAATTATTCAATACATTTTTTCATGTAATTTTAAAAAAAACTATTTAAACCAAAAATCAGTTAAAGTAAAGAATTCTTTAAAAAATTTTTTAATTGAATACTATTAAATACTATATATTATTAAATATTATTTACAACATTTTACTATTATTTTCACTTTGGCCAATTTTTGACCAATTTTTCGATCAAAACGATGTCGTTTTTAACAGACTTTTTAGGCAAAAATTAGACAAATTTAAAAAAAAAATTGGTCAAAAACTATAACAAATGGTAAAAACTTCCAACAAGGTACTTTTATTTATCAGAAAAAAAATATATGTTGGCTGCGAAAGGCGGAAGAAAAGCATTTTACGGTTAATAAAATCGATAATTATTAGCCACTTGAAAATATCATGATTTTAGTATATTTTCATAGTATTGTAACGTACAAATATGAAATGCTAAGAAAGGAGAGTGGGGTGATAATTGCGCATCCCGCAACAAGGGGCGCTTTCGCCGAATCGGCCTTAAA
>JAWWML010017879.1:0-20652 GCA_035047165.1 Ormyrus rosae
AAACCATAATCATACAGATTTTTTTTTTCAGGGCTTTTTATAGGAGGGAAAAATCAGTATATAACCCCCTTAATATAGAAATACTAAACTAAAAAAATTTAACAAAAAAAAATGCACCAGCCCTAAATACGTAAAAACCAAAGATTTTAAGCCCTGTTTTTTTTTCAAAAAACACTAATAAAAGAACTTATGTTATTTTGAAAACATAACACTCTGCACAGCACTAACTTTTTAAACTACAATTACCACTTGTCTTGAAAAGTTAAAGATGACTAAATATGTTCGCTCTCCATTGTCAGAAAGAAAAGGAATCCTCTATAAACTACTAAAAGCACCTCTTTGTCGAACTATCATTAAAAGGAGTCTATTAAGCTGCACCAGCCACTCCATCCCAATCCAAAAAATCCACCGTCATAATTTTTCAATAATTTCTAACTAATTTATTACAGCAATAAAAAATGTATTACCGCAACCGTCTATTAAAAAACGCAGGGCGGCGTAGCTTAAAATTTAAGCCAGCCTAATTTGCTATAACTTACGTTCTATTGAAGCTAGAAAGTCCAGAAACAGCCCATAATTTTTAGCTCGGAAAACGCTTTCAAACTTCCAGGGGGTGGTTTTGCTCAGATCTCATTTTCCCATCCTTAGCGCCGTTTAAAGGTTTCATCCGACAACAAAAACATTAAAAAATAATAATTCCCGGATTTTGACCCCCAAGTATGATAAAATAAAAGAACTAAGAATTTATTACCGCCTCAGATCGATTCCCACCCTCTCCGCCAGATTTTCAACCCTTGATCGGGCCACCTTAAGATCTTAAGTCAGCCCAATTCGCTGTAACTCCCGTTCTAATGAAGCTAGAAAATCCAGAAGCAACCCATAATTTTTAGCTCGGAGAATGCTTTCAGACTTCCAGGGGGTGGTTTTGCTCAGATCTCATTTTCCCACCCTTAGCGCAGTTTAAATGTTTCGTCCGGCAAGAAAAACAAGAAAAAAGTTATAATTCCCGGATTTTTACCTCAAGTACGATAAAATACAGAAAATAAGAATTTATTACCGCCTCAGATTTCTTCCTTCTCCACCAAATTTTCAACCCTTAGCACGTGTAAATATTTATTACATATAAATAATGTAGGCTTGACAGCCATAGCCCGGGATAGAGGCTATTAATGATCAATAAGCAATAAACAAGTAGGCCGGAAAACCACGTAGCCCAGGGGAGGTTTTAGAGATTATATAATAATTATATATATAATAATCCAAAAACCACATAACCCGGGGGAATACTAAAAAAGTATAAATAATCCCTTAAACTATAAACTCGTGCGACCAAAATGACATAGCCCGGTCGAAATTTTAAAGATTGTAAATATAATAAGTCTTTAAGCAATTAATATGCAGGCCCGAAAACCACATAGCCCGGGGGAGTTTTTAAACACTGTAAATAGTTTTTTAAACAACAAACTCATGCCCTCAACAACTACGTAGCACAGTTTATATTTATATTTAATAAATATTTACACGTGCTAAGGGTTGAAAATCTGGTGGAGAAGGAAGAGATCTGAGGCGGTAATAAATTCTTATTTTCTGTATTTTATCGTACTTGGGGGTTAAAATCCGGGAATTATTATTTTTTAATGTTTTTTTTTTGCCGGATGAAACCTTTCAACGGCGCTAAGGGTGGGAAAATGAAATCTGAGCAAAACCACCCCCGTTCAGTCAGAAAGCATTTTCCGAGCTAAAAATTATGGGCTGTTTCTGGATTTTCTAGCTTCAGTAGAATGGGAGTTACAGCGAATTGGACTGGCTTAAGATCTTAAGCTAGTCCGATCAAGGGTTGAAAATCTGGCGGAGTGGGCGGGAATCGATCTGAGGCGGTAATAAATTCTTAGTTCTTTTATTTTATCATACCTGGGGTTTAAAATCCGGGAATTATTATTTTTAAATGTTTTTCTTGTCGGATAAAACCTTTAAACGGTGCTAAGAGTGGGAAAATGACATCTGAGCAAAACCACCCCCGGTCAGTCTGAAAGCATTTTCCGAGCTAAAAATTATCGGATTTTCACCGCCCTGCGTTTTTAACAGACGGATGCGGTAATAAATTTTTTATTGTGGTAATAAATTAGTTAGAAATTATTTAAAAATTATGACGGTGGATTTTTTCGATTGGGATGTAGTGGCTGGTGCAGCTTAATAGACCCCATTAAAAGCTTGTATTTGCATTACTCGAGTAGTATCAGCATCATTACTAAATCAAGAACTTCATAATGCTTTCCTCTTCAATAAGAGCAAGCTTGTTGTAGTCCAGGTGCATGATGTGCAAGCCAGCATAATTTCTGTAAATGAAGTAATCTTGCCACGCTGCTAGAAAGTGCAGATCTATAACAGCACTTAGAGAAATACACTTTATAATAACATTTAAAACACAATAATGTATAAAAAAACACCAACAAGTAAAGCTTAATAATGACTTGAAACAGAAAAATGAAAATTCTTTTTAGCTTGACAGCTGGAAATAATAATGGAACTTTAAAATTTACCTGCTTTGAAATAGTAACTCTGTGTCCAGGAGTATTTTCTTTGAAGAAATTAAATGATTTCAAACTTTACTACAAAGAATAAACAAACATGTTTAACCTCAACGTATGATTGAGGTAAAACATTAGAACTAAAATGCGATCAGCTGACAAAACGCACAGTCTATGGCGACTGTGGCGACACGACTGAAACGCGATGAGCGCGCTTATTCGAAATTTCAAAATTGAAATTCTTTTACAAAACATTAAAAATCAATAAAGCATAATATATAATGCATAAAAAAAATGTTTGATAATGTTAAAATAATAATTAAAATATTTTTACAATATTTTTTTAGCAAACGTAAATTTTAGTATTTTTTGAAAATTACATTTTAAGCCGTAACTTTTGAAATTTTTTAAATTTGTGCCTGAAAATTTTTTTCTACATTTTCGATAAAGTATAGAATTGAAAAATCAAATAAAAAAAAATTGATTTTTGGAACTTTTTTCAGTATATAACCCCCTTAAAAGAGGAATTGGGGGGGACAGGAGGTCCAGCAGAAATAAAATGCCCCGCATTAGAGGTCTCAATTTTAGATCAGAAGTCCAAGACGTTGTTCGACACGGGAAGCAAATTAAGGTCTGTCTCTGGGGTGATGTGTGAGGAAAATAAGAAATATTGGAGGAGATTAGCAGCTCTGCCATTGACAAGCGTAGTAGCAGTGGGACCTATGGGAGGGAAACTGTTTAAGTTGAAGTTACAATTTAGAGCAGGATTAAAAATAAACGAAAAATATTATACGTTAAAATTCATAGGATTGCCACGTATGATGAAAGAGTGTATCGATGAAATCGATGGAGATAAGGTATTAAAACCCACGTTAGCTAGTGGCAAAGATGGCTTAAGGATCAACCCAAAAGATCAAGAAGTCAACGAAATATCCAAGAACTTAGAATCTGTTAAGGAAGAGTCGAAAAATACAAAGAGTTGTAGGAAGAAAACAGGGTGCTTTCTCAACTATAAGTATAATTTACAAAAATTCTATCCGATACCGCCAAAACAAGAAAAATGTGTAAGGAAGGAGATAAATCGCGTAAAAAGATTTGAAATGATGAAACGTTCCTACAACCCGCGAATAAACCCGGTAATATTAATAATTCGGAACTTAAAAAATAAAAAAAAAAAAAAAATAAAATAAAAGGGAGAGGAAGAGAAATACCCCGGGAGAATCCTATTTCATAAAGAACAGTAGTACTAACGAAACTCCTGAAGAATTATGCATTTCAGCACGATCCAATCGAGAATCCAAGGAAAGGATCCGCGCCACTCACAGCCTCTTAGCGACAGGCAGAGCCTACCCAGGATAGGGAGACCACCAAACTCCTGTGACCTCCAATCAAGACAGCCCACGAATCAGAATCATCACAAAACTGATCTAATAAGTCACATTCTAGAGACAGGAGCATACGTTTCTCTAAGTTCGTATGTTGTCTTGTTCTTGAAACCTCTTATTACCAATATTGCTTTGTAGCATAATTTTCTGGTTTCATCTAACTTTTTCTTAAATACCCATCTGGAATCTATGACATTGGTTATTTTTCCATTTTGAGTAAATCTGGTTGTCCACAATTTCCCAAACCTGATTCTCTTCCATAGAGTTCAGTTCTTCTTTGACCGCGTCCAACACTTCTCACTGTCCGACGTTTGAAGAACTTCGAAGCAGTTTGATGGATCTAAAGAGCAAAGTAATTTTCATCTTCTAATTTTTCAGTACTTTGTACTTCTCTGGCTTTAATATTTAATCTCCATTTAGATTTTTCTGCTCTTTTAGGACGTTTGCTGATTTTCTGAGCCGTTTCCTGTGTTTTAGGATCTTCTAATGATCTTTTCTTTGGTCTGCCAGGTTTTCGTTTTTCTCCTTCTGGCTGCTTTACCTCTAATTCTTCTGTTTGAATTTCGACCGTCTCTTGATTATTATTTTCAAAATTTAATGCAAGATTTGTATTTTCTTTTTGTATTAATTCTTCTTTTTCTTCTAATACTCTAATCTCTTCGGGTGATTATATACATTTTGTATACCAATTTTTCATTGCATCTGATATGTCTAGAGAATAAGAATTTTCTCGATTGGGGATGCCATAACACGTAACCAGTTTGAGAATATCCGACCATTCCGGCTTTGATGGCTCGTTCTGAGAACTTAGTTTCATTTATTGGAATCTTAGCATATGCTATACATCCAAACTTTCTAATTTTATCCAGTTGGTTCTTGCTTTTGGGCGTCAGTAAATTCAATCGTATGTTACCGTTTAATGCCTTATGTGGGGTTCTGTTATAAACATGAACTGCTGCTTCTAATGCCAAGATCCACATACTTTTTGGTAAACCTGAATCAATCATTAGTGCTCTAATTTTGGTTTGCGGAGTCTTACTGAATCTTTCTGCAGTTCCATTGAGTTGAGGTGTGTGTGGTGGACATAAATTATACTCTATCTTTTCCTTTTTCATTACTTCTAAAAATTTTCCTCCAACTCAGTTCCATTATCTGCTCTAATGTAACACACCTTTTCATCTTTTCCTAGTAAGTTTCTAGCTGTCATTAAGAAGGCAATACCCTGCTTCATTCTTGTGAAGTCATCTACGAACACAATTATGAATTTATTGCCCCTAGGGAATGAGGCTGGTTTTACAGGACACATTGTGTCAGTATTTATTATTTCTAGAGGTCTACAAGCCCTAGTTCTAGTTTCTAGGAAAGGTAGTTTCTTCATTTTTGCCAAAATACATACCTCACAGTCTAAAATTGATTTATCACATTTAATACCTTCTAATTTATCATCTATTTTCTGAAGTTGGTTCATGTACCCTAGAGAAGCATGGCCTAGCTTAATATGCCATAACATACGTTCATCTACTTTACTTATGTTTATATCTTTTATCCTTACATCTTTATTTAACATCTCTATGGTCTCTTAAATTTAAGCCGTGTAGATTGTGAATTTTTCTATTCAGTATATTTTCATCTAAGTCTAAATCTGTTATTGTTTCCGAACTATTTGTGTTTTGAATTATCGGGACGGGTTTTTCCAAACTCTCCCTCCCAATCTCAGACGAGGTTTCTACTAATTTATCCTTATTGTTTATTCCTATACTTGAGTCCTGTTTCTCTAAGTTTATTAAATCCGTTTGAGATTGTTGTAAAAATTCGTCTAAAAAAACAATTCTCGCTTTGAAGGAGTATTTTTCAAATTTTTCATCTAAAGAGTTCTCGTTATCAGTCATAACATTTAAGGAAAGCGACTAATTTGGTTTTACATATTTTCCTGTTAGATACTCTATTCCTGAATTTTTGTCGAAAATCTTTAAGCGCTTGTCATCTAAATAAATACCTAAGCCTGCATCAGCGAACTTTCTTAACGATATTAAATTATGCGAGATATCTGGGGTAGCTATACCATTAGTTAATTTAATTTTGTCTAATTTATTCGAATTTAAATTTAATATTAAATTAACTTTACCATTTATCGTTATATCAGGTGATTTATTTTTGTTTGCACTTCTAATTACTTGACCAGAACATTTTTTAAAATCTCTAAGAATAATTCCTTTCATTATAAAATGTTCTATTGCTCCAGAATCTGCTAGAAAGGTTATTTTAAAATCAGAGGAACTACAAGAGTTATTATCATTACCTGTAACATAAGCTTGGGCATTCTTCTTAATTTTTTTGCGCTCTGTAGCCGTAGGATTAGTGCTTTTCTTTTCTACTCTACCTCCGAACTTTGATTTTACTTCTTTATTACTTGTAAATTTCTCTAAGGTTTTCTCTAGATCTACCGACATTTTTGGGTAAGTTACTGTTGTACACATACCTTGTTTTTGGATTACTGTAACTAGAGCTTTCACTACCCTTCTAGAAACAACGGTCACCCTTGTGATCCGTTATTTTTTGGCAATAGTCGCAGAACCGCAAGTTGTGTTCTGCTAATGAACACTCTGCTGAGGTGTGACCCTCTTTTTTGCATCTAAAACAACCTTGCGTTAGGCCCCGACATTCAGAGCTTACGCTGCACCAACCGGCCTTGGGTGCGTCGTTGCTTAGTTTATCAGTTTTCTTTTCAGCTTCTAACTGCAATAGGAAGGTTTATATCTTATCTAAGCTCATTTCGGTTTTATTCGTTTGTCTTCTAGCGTGGCAGATCTCAGTTCTGGAAAGTTTCCCGAGACTGCTTGATAAAAAGCAGATCTCTTTTCTTCTAAAGATAATTGTTCGGATGGATTACAATTTTCGTAATCTCTAATGATTGAGTCAAATCTTTCTATAAAATCGCTAATTTTATCATTCGAATTTAATTCTAACTTGTATAATTTTGATCTAACCGAAGTAGCAGTTACATTTCTATCCGTTTGCTTTCTTTAATTTTGTTAATAATTTCCGTCGGATCGTTAATATTCAAAACCTTTTTATGCTAAAATTCTTCTAGATGATTTATTATAATGTCTCGGATTAAATTTTTCCTATTTTCTAAGTCTTGCAAATTAATGTCAGAAGGTTTTGACCGGATTCATCAATTACATTTAATAAGTTTACTGATCTTAATTCTGAATATAAATGATCTAGCCAAATATGTATACCGGTTTTCGAAGTTAATTTATAATCGCGTTTAACTGAAAGTCTTTGCGTATTAAAGTTAGATGCTTATTAATATTTTTAAAGTATTATTACTTCTAAGGGGGGTGGATGAGCTTTCTATACTATTGCTTCTAAAATTGTCGAAATTAGAGTCTAGAAGAAAATAATTTATTACATCTAAACTCTTGCATTTTAATTTTTTAGCCTCTAAAATGTTAGAGGTTATTCTCTCTAGTTTTTTCAACATCTTTTCCATTTTGTCCATCAGTTCTTCCTGATATGACGTTACTTCATCCTGCCTTAAAAGTCTGCATCTTAGACAATATCTCCATTTGAACCCTTTGTGAGGGCGAGATATCAACAAATCCAGGCCGGCTGGTGTAACTCCTTGGAGTGTTTGTTGTCGAATTACTATTTTCTATAAACAATTATTCTAAGTTTATTTATTCATTTATTTATTAATCCAGAGTTACATAATTTACATAACATACAACCCGCTATAGTATGAGTATATATACAATATATCCTTAGACTAAGCACTGTATCCTGCAAAGTAAAACGATATTTCCTGTTCGCAGGTCCGGACTTTAAAAACTGGCAACTAAACTATGCATGACACAACTGTACGCTCTCCTTTATTTAATTGTTTTCTTGTTTTGCGTACTTTCTTTAATCTAATTCGCATGTTCAATATAACTGCATGCTCTTACTAATGAGAGCTATGAGAGTGTCTTTAAGCAGTGCTTCGATACTCTCACCTTTGCTCGACACTTGTGCTAATGCTTCTTCGACTCTCCTTGGGTATTGATGTCGTCGAGGATGTCCGCCCAGGAAGCTGAGAGCTATGCTGATGATCCTGAGGATCCCAGATGGGTGCGAGCAGTCAAACAGGTAATTTTTAGTTCAATAATCATCTATTTTTTTATAGTATCCTAATACTTAATACTAATCGGTGGTGCACCGGTGCACACTTCGTGTTCGGGAATTTTGAGTGCGCGAGTGAGTAAGAGTGGACATTGAGCAGTGTCGAGGCTGGGGAGCCTCCACTGCCATTCACTAGGACTACAGGGTCGAACGGCGGAGGTGCATCCTCGCGCCCTCGCCTACCGCATAGGCTCGAGAGGTAGAAGCAGGCCCTCGCGCCCTCCCAGTAGAGCAAGTGGGGACATCCCGGACGACCAGAGGAAGCGCGGAAACGAGAGAGTGCAGAAGCGGCGAGTGGGCTCGCGTAAATAACATTTCGTACCGGGAATCGGGAGTGCGGATTCGGGATTATCGCGCGTCGCGTTCGGCTGCAGCACCCCGGCTGCAGTAATTCGGTTAGGTCGGCCTCCCCGAAGACGGATTCTCTGGGAGATACCGAGTAAATTAATTTGCAACGTTAACCGGGAAGCGGTGCGGAGTCGCACCGTCTTAAACGTTACAAGATAGATAAGAATTCTGCAAACGACCACCTACACGCAGCAAGCCATCTGTATCAAGAAACGGATTACGTCTCCGCAAACAATCCGACTGTGGAAGCTCTTGATCAGCCGACAACTTGGAAATGTCGCTACTAAACGCTGACATTTGAACTAACTTAAACAATCTGTTAGTAGCGTTAAATATCTCTTCAGCTGACAAATTGCCTAAACTCCTGTGTCGCTTTCTCCAATGCATACAAAAAGCCAAAAATGCAACCAGCTTATCAAAAGACGAGCTTCGAGCGAACCAAGCACCCCAATATTTATCTTCCTGAGTAAGCCAGACTTCTGCTTTACGTCTAATTTCCAATTCAGTATGAGACTCCGAGGCTTCAGCAGGCCAATGTGCCTTCTTCACTCGCAACCAACTAGGTCCTGACCACCAAAGCTTGGATTGTTCAAGTTGCATCGGAGAGCATCCTCGAGTGTCTAAGTCAGCCGGGTTATCAGAAGTAGGCACATGTTTTCAATTGGCTGAAGGAAGTAATGTAATGACCTCACTAATTCGGTTGGCTATGTACGATTTCTATCTGGATGGCGGAGAACGCAACCAGACCAGGACGACTTTTGAGTCAGACCAATAATGTATTTCGCTTGGTGAGCCTTGCAACTGAGACAGAATTCTCGAAGCTAAATTGGCTACCAAAGCAGCATCACAAAGCTCAAACGAGAGAGAGAGAGCGGAAGCAGCAACGTGAACAGGGGCACGCTTTAGAGAAGGATATAAAATTGATATAAAATTTCCCCTTCTTGATCGACATCTGAACTCTGAATTATAAATTTTAAAAATTTGTTGAAATCTTCGAATTTGGGAAAATCTTGTTCAGCAGCTGTCACTTGTCGTCGAGTGCTGGAAGGAAGGTTGTTCGTCAGCAGCTGAATGAAAATCATGTCCCAATGTTGTACAGGAAGCTTAAGTGCAGAGAGCACGCTTTTGCTTTCCAAGGTTGTATTTAACAATTCGTTTAAATGCTGAGCAGACTCCTTATCAGCCGACGGAAGACGCACTAGAGCTTTGAAATGCGTGAAAAATCGTAAAACAGGATTGTCATAACGATGGCACAATGCCTCCCAAGCCGAAAGAAAATTCTCATCGACGAGATCAAAACTCTTTATTTTATCTGCCGCAACGCCTTCCAAAGAATTCGCTAAATGCTCGAATTTAATAATGGTTGGAATATTGGCATCATTCAAAATGAGAGACGAAAATTAAGTTTTAAAATTCTGTCAATTCCTTTGATAGCTATTGAAGATGGGCAAATTGACTTGCTGTAGCGAGGCTTGTGAAGACTAAGATGACATCTGATTGTCAAGACCCCTACGCGATGCACTCGTAGCGACGGAATGTAGTGCAGTAATCCGTTCGAGAATCCAAGATTTAGCTGTCAAATATGCTGAGATCGCTAAATTATACTGCTCGAGTTCGAAATAACTATGTTTACTTAATTCCGTAGCAAACGGATTTAATTTATAATCTCGCTCGCGAAATCCTGCCCAATAAGCCTTTAAGACATCACAACACGATCTATAATCTGGCACTGTCATGTTTGCAACAGCCTTTTGCTTTCTAGTGTTCGTTTGAAAATTTGTAATGAATTGTAGACAACGTTTTTGACGACTGAGTAACTCTAAGTCTGAACAACTCTGTCTGCCATTCTTTGGCAAATATAGAACGCAAAACCGAGTAAAATTCAAACGATACTTGAAGGGACAACACCACAAAGGCGCCGATTGTGCCTGAAGACTAGCACTCGCAAGTGAGTGAGCAAGTGGCGAGAGGGAGAGAGAGAGAGAGAGGGATAGAGGGAGGGAGAGGGAGAAGGGGGGGGAGAGAGAGAAATTATAGTCTTTCGTGAAAAATATACTGGCTTTACCAGGTATTTTTTTAAATGGGAACCCCTATTTTTGATGCCGGGTTCGGAAAGAGCAGGAAATTTTATGTCTAGAAAGGGTAGTTTATAAATTTTTTGAGTGACCTTGAAAAGGTCAAATCAAGGACAAATATTTAAAATTCACCCAAAAGCTGTTTTTTTAGAATTTTGGGTGGTTTAGTAATGTTCAGACAAAAGTTTCACAGGACACCATTACCATTTAAAAAAATATCTTTGACCTTCAAATGACCTTGAAAATTGACTAAAAACTAGCTTAAAACTAAAGTAACTTTTGCTTGATGTCTTCTCTCTTGATCTGGACAGAGCAGTCCTCGCTGGTGCACTGGTCGAGTAAGCCGGAGAACCTAAAAGCACAAGAGAATCAGTGTTTGGCGTCCAACGATGAGTAGTGTAGCTGCGATAAGAAGCTGTTATGCACTATTCCAGTAATCTACAATCGTCTACTGTTTAATTGGGAAGTATACAGCGTGTCGTACACGTCCGTACTCACCTCGTTGACAATGAAAACTTTGCAGCACCCACAACGACAGCACTCTGGAACATTCCTTCACTCTCGAGAAAGGTAGGGAGGGCTTGCGCCTCTACCACAGGAACATCTGAAAGTACCAGAAGAATTAGTATATTGGTTAGTGGAATAAAAAGAGAGTGCACTACACTGTCATCTGTCTCTCACTCACAAATGTAAATATGGAAAAGAGGTTAGGGTAGACAGAGATGCATGCAGCTTCGACTACAGGGTTATTACAGCTACAATTACAGCTGTTGCAGGACAGCACAATACAGAGGAAGCCTTACAGTTAGATTTTTACCTGGATAATGCGATGAGGAAGCAGTTTGGAGATCATTCACCTCCCACTAATCATGATATTTCCAAATTGGAGTTCCTGCAGTTGGTTTACAACTCCTCAGCCTAGAGACCTGAAACAAGAAGAAGAGGAGACGAGCTCCAATTAGCTCAACCAGGCGCGAACTGGCAAGACGGAAGAGCGATTGCCTCGCCGACACTCTCTGTGGATCAGCGAATTCACGCCGTCGCGTTTTGGTTTTGGTTGTTAGCTCCGCGGAAGTCGTGGCCTTGAGGCCTTTGGTTTTCATTGGGCATTTTATTGAAGTCTCCGGCGAGACAATTATTTTGTTAGTACTGCTGCAAGATACGCAGTTGGGCTTTATTCGTTGGGTTTTGGGCTTGGATTTCCATCCGAGGATATTGGCTTTTCGCGTGCGACTCGAGTGTGTGTGCTCGCGGTGCGTGCGACATGGGTTTTGAGTGTCGCGTTTCGTCATGGCTGACGCGCGGAAAAAAATTAGTAGTGAATTTGACTATTTCAATAAAGTAGTTTTTGTGTAAATAATTAAATAACAAGCGATGCTCGTTCCACAGAGAAACCTACAAAAGGGCGAGGACCTTACGTTCTCTTGATGACGATGATTCTGATGACCTTTGTCTCCTTGAGCTCGGTCCTATGGTGTGGTCGTCTTGGCACAATCTATAAGACATGTCTTTGTGCGAGCGCTGCTCAGAACGCTTCAAAATTAGTTGAAATCCCGGAAAGAAGTGTACGACATCCATCGTTCCATTGCTGCTCGAGCTCGTCAGCTTCACTAATCTCTCGTGTGCCGCGCCTGCGCAGTGTACGTTGGTGCGTGCGACGTTTGCAATTTTGCCGAACTGGTAATGTCGCGAGTGCTGGTATATCATCTATTGCACACCTGCGCATTTTGAAGTGTTTCTTAACAACTCGTAACACTCAACGTAAATTCAAAGATTAGGCTACCACTACCACTTAATCATTGGGCATGGTGTTGCAGCTGCCGGTGCTTGAATACTGAAATGTCACCCTGGATGTCATCCGTAGATTGCAGAGAAAGAGATTTTCATGCTGGTGTTTGAGGATGCCAAGAGCAGCTGTATAACCACAGGTAATTATCCTGTATGATTCTTCTATGTTGTGTTGTCTTTTTACAAATAATAGGTTTAAGCTAGTAAAGAACACTGCGAGACTAGCTACCAAGGCAGTGCCTCGCTATTCTCACCTTTCTTGACCCTTTCCCTGTTGAAAATCCGCGTGGATAATCCATGTGGATATCTACGTGGATATCTGGGTGGACTAAAATCAATCCACGTGGATTTTCGTCCGATCTACGTGGATATTAGACCGATCCACATGGATTTTTGAGGTGGATTTTCAATCGTTCCAGCTAAATCAAACGAATTTTTATTTCAAAAATTAACGTCAACAGTTGGAAATCCACGTGGGCCGGTCGAAAATTCACGTAGACCGATCAAAAATTCACGTGAATCGGTAAAAAAATCCAGCTGGATCGATCGAATATCCACCTAGAAAATCCATGTGGATCGATTGAAAATCCACGTTAATAGATTCCACTCGGTCGAAAATCCACATGGATCGGTCCCACGTGGATTGATTTTGGTCAGATAGAGTCCACGCTGATCAATCCATGCGAAATCCATCTTGATCCACATGGATATTTTCAATACGTTTCTAATGCCGTCTACTCCATCCTAAATAATTTCCTGGCGCAGAAGGATAAAGAATCCGAATGCCTGCTGAGAGACCGCAGTGTAGATAATTCCATCGATGAAGAGTCTCCAGTCATTAAAAAGGTAAGGCAGTTTCCAATATCCTCTTAATATCTACAGGTTAATCATAATCTTATATTTTACAGGTAAGCGAGAGCAATTCTTCAAAATGTACAATAAGCGAGGCTTGGTTTGCAAGAGATAGCTAGGCCAAAGCGTTTAAGAAGGCAATTTGTGTTTGTTCCATGTTGCCTTTAGGCTTCCTCGTAATTGTTAGGGTTGTGTGTTAAAAAATCGCTAAAACTTCCTTGGACCTTCTTCCTTGGAGTGTCTAAAACTAAGTTAATCTAAGGGAATAGGCTGCTTCGACGGCCTGCTCTTTCCTTTAGCCATTCGTTGGCTGCAGGGAAACCTAATAAACGTGTCGAGCACTGACTGCCCTGAGCAACTGACCAGGAATGAATTATCAGACACCGTGTATATTTTTTATGTATACAATCATATCTTTTGTATTTATATTGAGTTTTTATAGGATAGTATATCAACAAAAATGTTAATAAATGATGCAAAATCAGTCAGAATTATTATTTCAAGTATCTTTGTCAATAATCACGAATATAAATTACTAATAAGGTTAAACTGGGGACTCATACGTTGTAGACACGACCGTACAGAGCAGTTAGAATTACACAGAGACGAAATTCTCCACAAGCTAAGTACAAGGAATCGTTATTCTGACTTATTAGTCAAAGGTCTACCAAATGTTGCAGATTCTTCCAATAATCTTCGCACAGCGAAAGCGATTTTCATAGTGGCTTCTCTCTCTGCTAGGTCAGCCCCTCTCGGGGCTACAGACATGCTCTTTGGACGCAAGAGCGAGTAGGCAGCCATCTTAATTTGATTCTTCCAACGGCCTTCAAAGGGTACACGCGCGGATTTAGTATAACTGCTATAATTTGTTCAGTATATTCTTAATTTGCACTTATTCAACTTATTAACCTTAAGATGGCCGGAAAACGCCTTGAGGCGTCAAAATATTAATTTTTCGGGTACTACAATTTTTTTTATTCAAGTTGCTTGAAAATTTATTTGTATGGATTTCAGCATCTTTAACCTTTAGAGGGCCAGAAAACCAATATTTTGGCCCACCAGAAAATCTTCAATTTTTGTTTTTAGATTAAAATATTCATTTTTCCAATATTATTACTTATTTTTAATACAATTTAAGATAAATTTATTCCTCCCCACCCCTTTTTACCTATTATGTATCGCGTAAATTTGTGATCTCTATCTTATAAAAGCGGCACATTGTTTTGTCAGATTTGAAATTAGCGTCGAAAAATACATCAAAAACGTACATTTGTATAATGAAAAAAGTGTATGTACTATTTAAAATAATATTTTTTCGCATTTGAAATTTTTAACACGGGCTGTACCCTTCCGGGCCGGAAAGCCAATATATTGGCTCACCCCGTGATCGACACTTTGCCTGTGATCAATCATTGATATAAGATACCTTTTATACCAAATTTCTGAGGGCGATATGTCCCCTGAAATCCCGGCCCTCTAAAGGTTAATCATGATTCCATAATCAAAATAATGAAATTGAAAATGTGGGTTAATACAGTTTTAATCATTAAACAGTATTGGCAGCCTCTATAAATGACGTTTTCCTAGTAATAATAATATGAAATAACTATATTTTATATCACAAAGCCCCAATAAAGCTACAAATAATAATATTATTGCAATTAAAAATTTTTTAAAATTTGGAAACTTTTAATATGTGACCTCCCATGTAACATTGAATGTTGAAGCAACGTTACTCCAATGTTGCTTTGTCATATTAGCCATAATGAGGAATGTTTCTAACATGTTATGTAACCTACTTGCAACCATGGGGCAATATTCCTGCACACCATCTTTTCCGTTTTTCCATTGCTTTTGTAAAATGCGAGATGCAACTAGCTGATATTGCAACGTTGCAACAATATTTCTGCAAGGTTCATCAACGTTTCAGAAGTATTGCTATTCTATTAAATACATTTTTTTCTTCTGATTTTTCCCGCATTTATTCTATATTCGTAGGCAGATTAACTAAATAAATAGCAATTACACTTCATAATTAAAGTGCTAAAAATAAAAAACAAATTTCTCGAACCCGTATTCGAAACCAGGGCCTTTGGCTCTTTAGGGAAGCTATTTACCGCTGAGCTATTATTTTATTTACGTTATTAAAATTATATGTAGGTTAAGAAGAGCGAAGCCCTGCATGGAGAGTTCATCAGGCTGCGTGATTAAAACGTCACAAGCGCGGAAAAGCTATTATCAAGAGAGGCTTACAACAGCCTTAGATAACAACAACATCTGAAATGAATTGCGTAGCCTCAACCTGCTTACTTCCACGAGGGAAGACTTGAATGACATCACATCAGAAGAGTCAAACAAACATTTTGTGGGTATTTCTTTTCAAAGTAACCCGAATAGGGATAAACATATCCAGGACAGTCTCGCCTACACCCCTGAGGAGGGATTCCGATTCAAACCAGTTAACCTGTGTAATATCGTGTTAACGATATCACAATTCTCATCTCAGACAGTGGGCGAAGATGGCATCCCACAAAGTATTATAGTTAAAGCTATCCCTACCGTCGGACCATTCCTGGTGAGAATATTCAATGCTTCCCTTTTGCACGGTATCTTCCCAAATCTCTGGAGAAAGGCTCACGAGCTCCCTGTTAAAAAACAAGTGTCTCCATTCTCCGCTTCCGATTTTCGACCGACAGCAATACTGAGCTTTATGTTGAAGGTCATGGAAAAGATCGTGCATCAGCGATTTATGGAATATCTGGATCATCACAACATCTTAGATCTACTCCAGACAGGGTTTCACAAACACAACTCCACACAAACAGCACAACTACAACTTACGGAGGACATCCGGCATGCCATGGATGAACGGTAGATCACGCAAGTTCTTCTATTTGATTTCAGTAAGGGTTTCAATAGGATTTCTCACACCCGCATGCTGATGAAGCTCCGGGAAGTGGGAATATCCAGAGCTGCGCTTAGGTAGTTCATTTCTTACTTAGGTGGTAGAGAACAACTTGTTAAAATAAGAACTCTTGGTCAATCGCCGTCTCTACCTGTAAACCTCGGCGTACCACAGGGCTCAGTCCTGGATCCTTTGTGGTTCTGTCTTTACATTAATGATGTGTGTGATGTCTTGGGAACTGATGTGCAGCATATCCTTTATGGGGATGACCTCCAAATTTACACCACCACAACAGTCGATGGTATCGCGGAGGGGACCGCTCGGTTAGAGAGTGCTGCAGAGGCTGTATCGGCATGGGCTTATGGGGCTGCGCTCACACTCAATGCGGGAAAAACCAAAGCTAGTGCCATTGGTTCAGGCTACCTCATGTACAGATTGAGAGGCACGGAATTACAGGGAGTGCGGGTTAAGGGAGTACTGATACCATTCTCGGAATCAGAAGGAAATCTGGGGGTAAGGATGTGGATGTCCTGACAAATAAGTTTAACCGAACACAATAGTTTGAGATTCTTCCGCAAATACACCTCTCAGTCTCTGCATAAGAGACTGGCTGAAGTCCTTCTGTTATTCCACCTTGATTACTGCTCGATAGTGTACTTAGATGCACTAGCGCACACAAAACGCAAAATACAGACACTTTTAAATTCAGATGTCAGGTACGTGATGGGTGTTAGGGGGAATCATCATATCACCCCTCATAGGATTACTCTGGGCTAGCTGCGGGTGGAAAGCCGCAGGTCATACTTTATGACCGTGCTCATTTACAGGGTCCTACGCATGCGTACTACAGAGTACCTGGATAGCTTGTTAATCAGGTATACGCCCACGTTGTTTGTAAGGGGCCATAAAAAGGAACTTACGAGCCCCAGTATTCGCACCGAATTTGGATTGAGATCCTTTTTAGTCCAAGCGGTGCACCTTTGGAACTCTATCCCGTCTGCCATCAGGGACGAGGCATCCCTCAGTACCTTTAAGCAGCTGGCTTTGACATACTTTTCAAACTTAGATTAGATTAAAATTCTTGACAATATGTATTGTAAACTGCGAAAACACTACGAACTGACTTACATGACACATATGTATCACAGAAAATTGACTGTCAATACTTGACTGAACTGTAATCATGGGCAACCTAACGCTCAGACCATCTTTGTATTCTTTATACAATTTAATGCAATACAGTACAATATAACCTTGCAGAAATATTGCTGCAATGTTGCAAAATCGGCTAGCCACATCCCGTATTATACAAAAGCAATGGAAAAACGAAAATGATGGTTTGCAGGAAAATTGTCCCATGGTTTCAGATAGATTACATAACATGGTAGGAATATTTTTCATTATGGCTAATATAACAAAGCAACATTGCTCCAACATTCAGTGTTATATGAGCTTGCCGTACCGGACCGGCATATGCTTGTAGGCGTAAGGGGTCTGACTCGTCAACCAAATTTACAAGGAGAGTCCGCGAACTTTGGCTCACGGATTTTCTTTAATTTCGGGATATGTTTTTTAATGATAAAATATGAAAGAAGCCACGTCCGTTCCGTCCCATGCACGATTTTTCAAAGTTATAAGCTCTTTTAGCAAAAATCGATGAAAAATCGATTTTAGTTTAATTACTTATAACTTCTCAGCTATTAACGGCACAGGATTTTAACTCTTGACGTTTAAAAGGTGAGATCAAATCCTATTGATTAAAAGAAAGACATGCAAAAATCTTTATTTGTTCAAAAGCTATAGCTAAATAAAAAAATTTAGAATAAAATTAAGCTAAAATTACACGAGTAGATTTTTTATGTTATTTTAATGCTCATTCTTTGTTTGACAATAACTTTTGAACAAATAAAGATTTTTTGATGAAAATTTTTTTAATCGGTAGGATTTGATCTCATCTTTTGATTGCTGGTAGTTAAAATACGTTATAGTTAGCTGCTGCAAAGTTATAAGCGATTAAACAAAAGTCGATTTTCGTTAGATTTTCGCTAAAAGAGCTTATAATTTTGAAAAAATCAAGCATGGGACGGAATGAACGTGGCTTCTTTCATATTTTAATATTAAAAACATATCCCGAAATAACAAGAAAATCCGTGATCCAAAGGTCGCGAACTCTCCTGGTTAGTTTGACTATAAATTAGAAACCTCAGATCATATTTCTAAAGAAACGTGCGCTTTTAATATTTTTGAAAATCCCGGACCTCTAAGAGTTAAATTCAGACTACTTAATTACTATACAGTAAATTAATTAATTTACTGTACAAAGTGTAAATAAAGTGTTCGTTAATATTAAAACTAAAATGTACTTGGAGCTTTTTGTTCAACTGATATCCTTTCATCAACTTAAAATGATAAATCTCAGTTCAATCCTCTATTGGAAAGGTCCGATAAAACCTTACAAGGACCTGGTAAAATTGGTACAAATACACACATATAACCCGATACCGGTATCGGGTTATATGTGGTATTTGCATCATTTTACCAGGTCTTTCCGACAGGGTCATTAATAGCCAAACATAAATATAAAATCAAAAATATTTCTTAAAATTATATAAGGGTTGATTTATTTTAAAATACAAAAGAAAATCTTAAAATAAAATTTGATTTTACCAAACCCTGCTCTGCAGTGTATACAACTATTTCGAACTGCGGAGGAGCTATTGCTTCTAAAAAATGATCCACTCCGGGTCTCTTTTTAAATCGCCATCCAGTTTGATACTAAAACAATTCAAAATAATAATGTTTAAAAGTAAGACAAAATTAAGAAAATATACTCAATATTTTTGAATAAATATTTTAATCTTAATGTGAGTAGATGCCATATTTAAAACTAAAATGTTTTAATGAGAAGTTAAATTTATCGCGAAGTATTCACGAAATATCGTTCATTCCATAATACCTTAACCTCCTCTGACCGACGTCCACATATGTGCACAAATATTGAATTTACGATTGTGACGTGCTTTAATTTTTTTTATGAAATCGCCGGTGGCATTAACTACTTTGAATAAAATTCTATGGGAAGCGATCATGTTATTTAATTAAAAATTAATTTTGCCTCTTATAATTGCAGTCCCAAGAAAGCAAAATCTATCGCGACCGTTATTAAATTAAAAGTGCTATTAAAAAATTTGAACCAAATATATATATATATTTTAAAAAGCATTGTTCTTCGTTAAAAAAATAACGTTCAATATAACTTTTTTATAGTCTGAAATACTATAAAAAAATGTTAACATGACAGTAGCACTGTTATGTTAACATTAAAAATGTATGTCAAAACAATAACTGTATACATCATTCCTATATTATATTTTGCATAGACTTTTTATAAGTATTTAGTATAATTGAGATACTAAGATATAAAAAAAAATAATTTATTTGTTCACCTTTTAACAAAATGAAACGGGCCTGGCAATTTACGCAGTAAGTATCATGAAACTAATTTGTAATTGATCAATGTATTACTTAAGTCTACATAATTCCTTTCGTATAAATTAGTTTGTTAGGAATATAACAAATCATTGTATATGTAGTGTAAAACAGTTAAGTAAAGTATGTAATTGACATGCATGAGTATGGAATAGGTCATTTTGGATATAAGTTGTAATTTTAGTTATTAAAATATTTATGAATTGAAAACTTGACTGTTTTACTTTGATTTTATTACTTTTTTAACCTGTGATTTCGTTGTAAGATTATTTATATATTTAAACTATATTTTTACTATGTGATTGACATCATTGGTAATATAGAATACATCAAACTCGCCTAACTTTTTACTTTGGTTCAAAGTTAATTTTTTTATAGAGATATCAGTCCTTTTTAATAATTTATTTAATATTTTGGAATATTTTAGATCTATTTTGTAGTTGCTGTTATTGAAATATTTATTTATTTGAAGTATATTTACTATATGATTGAGTCGTCATCATGGCGTCGGGAGGTAAGGAGCCGCCCGAGTCTCGCTCACTAAATTTTACAAGTGCCAGCCTCAAACTAAAGTGGGAGCGGTAGTGTGTTTAGTGTGTGAAAATGTGTATCACACTAGTGAAATTGTGAACAAATATAACTCTGGATGTCCAGTAAAATTTATCAGTAACGTACTAATAATATGCCAGGATCATCCGAATATTGCATTAACCTCTAACTTACCATAAGGTGCACTGAGTAATGAGGCAAAACAACTTATAACTCAAATAAAACTTGAGACAAAAGAACACATAAAACAAGAAATAATAAATGAAATAAATATAGAAAAAGAAAAAGATAAAGGAGTGAATGAAACAGTTTACGAAGATTATAGTATTATTGAATCACTTGAACTGCGAAATAAACTACTAGAAGAGTTAAACAAAGAACTACAAGAAAAAAATAAGATTTTAAATGAGCTGCTTACGAAAGAAAAACAAAATAAATACAAGAACAATAATTTCAAATCTTTCGCTGAAAGTACAGCAAATCCAAAACCGAAAGCTAAAAGAGTACCAAAACTTATCATAAAAAAAACCAATGAAAATGACAGAACCGACTTAGAAAAAACAGTTCTC